>CM049397.1:6300000-6542500 GCA_026929865.2 Hyperoplus lanceolatus
TATAAGCATATTGGGCACATTCTCTGTAAAGAGAAACGTTTACAAACACATAAACACGCACGCACACACACACACACGCACGCACACACGCAAGCACACACACACACACACACACACACACACACACACACACATTAAATCCACAATCACGACAAGTGTAGGAAACATTGTATCACAAAGGACAGCTAATAATTAGCACACACTCCCTTTAGTCACTAATGAATATGTCCTGTCATAGTTCTTTCTCGTTAAAGGTCACATATTATGCACATTTTCAGATTCAAAATGGTTAGTTGGGTATTTAATAGAAAATGTTTTCATGACCAATAAACCACTTATATTTCTCACATCGCCATTGCTAAATATCCTCTTTTCAGCCTCTGTCTGAGACGCTCCTTTTAGAGCCTGTCTCTTTAAATCCTCACATTCCATAAAGTCCAGTCCGCTCTGATTGGCCCTAAATCTAACTGTCTGTTTGAATATAACTGCCAGTAAGATTCAGGGGGATCAGGGGGTGTGCTTATAGTAGTCCTAAGTTAAGTTGGTAATGAGGGGCGTGGTTTCACCCTCATGATGTCATAAGGGGCAATAAATCTGACGGGTATTTGGAACCAGGTTTTCAGGAAGGCAAAGATGGAGAAAAACAAATAGGGTTGCTTTTTACCCATATTAATGTTGACAAAACCTGAAAAAGTGCATTTTGCATAATAGGTGACCTTTAATGTCCATAACGGCCGTCTCTTCTCTAAAATGTTCTCTATTACTCTTTCTGTTACGTCGGCCTCTGTGGAGTGGACACACAGTTATGAATAAATAAAAGAAGTTTCTCTGCCAACACAGTCTAAAACAGCAGCACACTACAGGGTGTTGTCCCTCAGTGCTGCCCTGGTTCTAGAGAGGTAACACACCACTGCTGTGGACCAACTGATGTCATCCTGGCTGGAAGCTTAAAGTGCAAGCGGTATTGGTTGGGGAGGGTGGGGGCAGCCAGGGAGGCGGTGGGTCTGGGGAGCTTCAGAGTCTTTGCCCAGTGTGCCAGGCCAACGGCTGGGCATGGTGAGTCAGCCTCAGTGCGTGAAGGTGTGGATGTCGTTGTGGAGGGTGAGCGCGGGGCTGGAAGCCTGGCCCTGTAGTAACTCATAGCCCGTGGTGCAGCTGCAGCGCTGGATCCACATGATGTTCCTGTAGAAGCCCTCTCCGTCAGAGCAGTGGAAGCGGAGCCTCACGGTGCGGGAGAGGGAGGGGGAGCACCAGCGCCCGTCACTGCAGGTGCCACAGGTGCGAGGGCGGTACCGCTGCGCCGTCCAGCATCCAGCAAAGCTGATTCTGACTGCTTCTTGGGGCCGGACAGTTCGCTGGCACCTCTTACCCTTCTGGATGACAGAAAAAATGCCACCATTAAAATGACATCGCAAATCATAATTAAAAAGGTGCACGATGAGGTTTCCCTGGAAGGGGGATTTAGTTACATTTACCGAGCCTGCAGTTAATTTACTCAACATATTTATTCAACATGTAATACTATGTATTGAATAATTACAGTTATCATAAATCAAAACTAAATTATTTTGTAACTCCTGGAACCAAACATAATACTAGAATATGCTTGTAAACAAAACTGTGGGCCCTGCTGCTGTGAACAACAGTGAAAGAGTAACTTTTTAGCTAGCTTCTTTTTAAAACTTCAAACAGTGATCCAATTTTCCTGTGGGGGAAGCTTGTTTTTTCAGTTATGAGAATATACCTGCCCGTTCTTTGACACACCCAAAGCTACATAGTGCACCTTTAAAGTTTCATCAAGGGAAAATGATGTCAATCATCTCAACAAAACTAGTTCACTACCAGATTGAAGTAAATGGGTGTGTTTGTGATATAAAACCCATTAAGTAATATTTCAAGTTTTTCTCCAATATTCTTGAATTTTCTACATGTGGTAGTTTCGTACCTTTCTTTCTACAGGTAGCTGCAGTTCACATTGGCGGATCTGGCACAGTCTGGTTTCTCTGAGCAGCCTGCAGTCTGGGTTGTCATTGGTCACTCGGCTGGAGATGCCCATCCCACATGTGGTGGAACACTGGGTCCACTCTGTAGTTTGAGGGAAACAGCTGGATTCGCTCAACTCCTCAGACATTGGGAACGACACCATCTCTGTTGGAGGGCCGGAAAAAAACAAACAAAGACAATAAGTTACAGTCAAAAAAATCAATGCCAGCAACCAATTGGGCAGAGTGACGTATTTGCAAAACAGCAGTCATTAGCATATTCATGACTATTTGCTTCTGTTGTTGGTGCAAGTACTGGAAGGACTTGGGGATAGAGATGCAAGTCAGTTAGTTGTTTGGTTTTACATTCGGTCCTGAGTGTGATATCTTAACCACCACTGGATACATGTTCATTAAATAAGCTGTGGATATGTATGGTCCTCCTAGGAAAAATCGTAAAGGTTTTGGTGACCCAATAATGCCAGGTCAAAATGTTCACTTGTACTAAAGAAATATCAAAAATCCAATAGGAGGGTTACCATTGTATTTCCCTGCTCCCCTGAAGTTAAACCATTCCCATGTTCCACTTTGAGTTTTCTTGTTAGGATAAAATACAACCTTCTTCTCACAAGATGAAAATAAATTGAATTGGAAGAAAAACACTTAAATCATTTCTATTAAAAGGTCACGTTATGCTTATTTTCAGGTTCAAATTTGTAATAGTGCCAGTGCCATTGTTGAGTCTCCTATTAGCAACCTGTCTGAAACAAGTTGAAGATATATTTTATGGGATCGTTTAACACCCATCGTATCGCACAGTGGAGCATTTTGAGTTGACTGATTTTGACGCAGTGTTCTGACGCAGTGGATCCATCCCCAGTGCACATAGACATGAAAAAGCTCCTTCAGACCATCTTTAGCGTTGGTGGTGGTGGTGGTATGGCATGATGAGGCAAAGCATGGCTGTGATGTTTACCTCTGAACGTGGCCCCTCCGGTGGCAGCTGGGTGCCAGGGCTGCAGCAGGGCACTGATGTGGTTGGGCAGGGGCAGGCCGTCTGGCGGGGAGGTGTGTGTCGGCTCTTGGTCCGGCTCCTCTCTGATGTGGTTGTCATCCTCACACACCCAGACCTCGCAGCAGCCGCCCTCGGGCCTGGCCAGCCGGGGCCGCGAGCAGCGCCAGTCGGGCAGGGGCACTTGGTGAGGACAGAGCGGCATGCAGCCCACCACCCCGTTCATACAGGTGCACTGGTGCTGGCAGTTGGGCTGGAAGTCCTCGCCGTGCTGGTACACCCGCCCGCCCAACTCGCAAGGCAAACCCTGGGCCTCGGCTGTCAACACACGAAACAGGAAGAGAGACCTTAATTTTTTGAACAAATTTGCCAGGGATTCTTTTTTTTATTCAAAACTGTATTCAAAAAATAATTGGCAAAAGTTGAGCAACAGAGATTTGTCAGTCACTTCTATGAGTTAGAATGTGGAGTCAGCAAGTCTGGAGAATGCTTGTTGTCAAAATCACTTTTTGTTAAAATCAGTGAATATCACCTCACGATCCTACCCTACACTACCTGTCCATACTATGAGTGCGCTGAAAAAAAAAATCCAGTGTTAATAAACCAGTGAGAACAAGCATTCTCCAGAACTTTCTCCAGAACTCCACATTTAATCTTCAAAAACCCTGGCTCCTAATGCAACTTCAAACACCATTTATAACTTTGATGAGTGTTGAGGCTTATTTCCTTAACATTTTGTTCATGTAAAGGCTATCAATAGCACTTCTCAGCTGTACTTCAAAGCTAAAGTCATTAGAGTTCTCCTTCAATATTGTTTACACTGGTTTATTTGCCATTTGATTTACAGCAGCCATGTTTTTCTACCTTGAACGAAGTCAGTGACCATATCTAATCCATTAGTTCCATAACTTTTTTCTCTCACAAAAACATGAAAGGTTTTTGCGACAGAATTTCACTTTCATATCTGATGGTCCTTTACATTTTTCTTAAGGCCTTGAGGGGCCAACCTCACAGTTTGGGAAACACTGACCTAGTTTTAGATACATCAGCTGTTGTGACTAAGTAACTAATATATTCTTGCTTTAAGGCTGCAGGCCAACACATAGTGTTTTCAAGCATTGGTCAGTTTTGAGATTTTTGGCTATTTTGAAAAACATGCCGCCAATCCATTTCTAAGATGTATACATAATAAATTGTGATAAGAAAAATGAAAGAGGCTGTAACCAAACATTGTTCTGTAAAAACTTTGGACTGTAATATATTGTGAAAATGTTATACAAAAAATGATTGTTTTAATGTACGCAAGTAATCAACTGGCAAAGTTGCATGGTAATATACACAACATTTAGTTTTTACCCTCTTAAACTGCAGTGTCTCACATTAAACCCATAGCTGTTTTGTTATCATTCTCTGTATATTAAAAACAAGTGGATTAAAATCTGTTTAATCATGTGCCCTTGCTCAGCCTGGGTGTGGCCCTCCTCACCTCGACACAGTCCTCTCTCTGGGTCTCCTCCAGCCCCCAGGTGGCAGCGTAGCCCCTTGATGTGATCACAGGGCTGGGTGGCGCTGCAGTCTTCATTGAACTGCCTGGCACACACCTTACAGCAGCCACAGTGGTCGCTCACCCAGCTGACGCCCGGCGCGCACAGCGGGGGAGAGGGGGCGCAGGAGCACTCGGCCGGGCACACACCCTCTGCCTAAGGAACAGGGGTCAGATGGGTCGTGGTCAGGGTGTGTGATTTTAGAAGATAAGAAGGCAAAATACGATAGTTCATCCAATTTCATTCATATAATGACAAGCAATAAGAAATGCCACAAATTAAAGGTGAAGTCAGCGATTCTGGAGAACTTTTATTGTCAAAATCCAATATCTCCTCAAGATCCACTACCTGTCCATCCTAGGCTCTGTAAACTGGTATGCAATCAAAAGGTATGTAAACAAAGGGGGTCCCACCGGAGCTAGCAGCATGCCAGTTTACAGAGCCTATAGGCTGTGAATTAACATTGGATATTTTTGCACAAACACAGTATGTAAAGGTAATAGATAATGAGGAGATATTCACTGATTTTGACAACAAGCATTCTCCAAAATAGCTGAGTCCACCTTTAATACAGAGAAGGTTTAACAGCAACTCACCATCACCGCCGCGCTGTAGAGCACTAACAGGGAGGAAACTATCTGCTGCAAAGTTACAGTGGTAAACATACTGACTACCGCAGACTGACAAAAAGAAGACAAATAGGAAACTGGCAAAACCCTTAAAAGAAAAAATATATGATAATTGTAGAAGTAAGAAATGGTCCACAGAGTCCCAAGAGGAGAGAAGTCTTGTTTGTCAAGTTCCAGGATAAAATAAATGTATCCACAGTTGAGAGTCTGTGCACCAAGAGGTACACCCGTCTGCTCACTACAGTATCTCAGTGTGAGCACAGGACACTTTAGCTGAGCTCTACTTCATAGAGAGGTTTCCCTCTCCGGGGCCTGTACTTATAGACCAACATGCACCCGCCCCCGCCATGATGTCATACACTCTACTCTCAAGACGTCTGGAGAGCGTCCAGGGGGAGTGAAAGAGAGGCAGCTTTGTTGGTGTGAAATAGTGAGAGACATTTTCAAATCATCGCGTAATTGTGACCTCAGGGAGAAATGTCAAGATGTCAAAATGAATGCAAGACACATCTTTAAAAGGTCACATATAATGCTTTTTTTCAGATTCAAATTATTTGTATTTTAGGTTGCTACTAGAAACCGTTTTCATGGTGTAAAAAACGTCTTTATGCCCCGCCTTCTTAAAATCCCAGTCTGCTGATTGGCCCTGAATCTGACTGCCAGGTTGAATCTAACTGCCAGTTAGATTCAAGGGTATCTGATGGCATGGTTTATCACAGGTAGGAGGTAGTGCAAAGTTAGGTTGGTAATTAGGGGGTGTGGCTTCTCCATGTATTAGGTCATAAGGGGTGAGAAATCTGACTGGGGTTTTTGAACACAGGTTTTCAGAAGGGTGAAGGTGGAGAAAAAGAGTTTCATCATACTAATATAATATTAATGTTGAAAACAAAAACATGAAAAAGAGCATTTGTCATAGGTGACCTTTCATAATCAATCGTTACCGTTATATCCATGCAACCAAATAGTGATTCAAATATAGGGTAACCCTAATCCTCCCGATAACATCCAGTACTGTTAGTCAGGTCGGACCATATTTGACAGAGGTCTGCAAGAAAACAGGAAAACAATTGTCGGGCAGGTGAAATGGAAAAGCTAAGTAGAGGGAATCCCACTCCATCCTGGTATAGTCTTGAACCGGGGCAGTGGTGATGTTGAGAAAATCCCTGTGAACCACTCTTCCAGCGGCTCTGGCCAACCAGTGTTGTGTCCACTGCAGTGAGCTGTGGTGGGACACCGTGCTCAGGACATCCTGTGTTCCCTCCATCTCTTCCCTAATGGGCTGCATTCCAGGAAACACAGGCCTGTCCTCAGTTTCCCATGATTGGCGGGGAAAAACGTTTGCATTCCCATTGTCATCCCAGGGACGTGTAAAAAGTGTTTTGTTGGAGAGCAGGAAGGTCCTCGCATTAAGTGTTGGCTCACGCCGTCCTGAAAACATGGGAAAAGTAATTTGGCGCATTTGATAAGGCTGCTGAAGGTCTTCCCTTGTCCCTGAGAAAACATGGTGCATGTGTACAATCTGCTGAGACTTGAGGAAAAAGTGAGACTGTGCACGCAACAAACAATACATCTGTGTCTTCAAGACAAATGAAAAATGTCATGGTTTATTTTTCAAAAACCCATTAGTTTTGTAACATTGCCCATGCTTGATCACCAATTTACAGCCTTTTTTCTCTCTCTCTGCTCTGATTGGCCAGATTTACATTAGTGTGCATGTACTGCCCTGCTTACTAACTCCTTCCTACGTGGGTGTTGGCGCTGGTTGGCACTGATTAATCCATTCAACTCTGGTGTGCTTCAAGAATAGCTAGCAGCAGCTTGCTTCTACTCTGTTGCTTGCATTAGCAAGTGGAGCCTCAGGTGTGTGGATACGTGATGAACGTGATGATATGCCAATAAACTAGGGAGTCTCTGGCTTCTCATTTGGATCTTTCCTGTGGGAGTGGAATATGTTTATGAGCATTGAATGATGACATCACTTATCAATGCTTTTTGGAACAGTATCTCAATTTACAAATTTTTTGACAGCCCAGAGGAAACTGACTGTGTTGTGTTTTGTCAGCTTTGTGTGCTGGTAGGGACACCAAATACCTAAAAATTGTGCACAAACACCGGAAAAGTCAGTTTTTTATAATATGTCCTTTCTCTGAGGGAGGCGAAAGGGATGAAAGCCTGAATGTAAAACAAGAAAAGAAAAAGTTTTGTAGCAACACAGCCAAACATCTGCCATGAACAGATTATGTTTTTGTCTGCAGTGTTTTTAGCCTTGAGAGTCCAAAACGAAGACAGTTTGGGAGCCACTGATTCATAAGAGAACTAGTATTACCATCACAATTTGGCGCAAGTAGTAAACATGTTGTGGATTTCAGTAGAATATTGAAGGCCATGGTATTTCAGAAGCCTTCCCACACTTTCTGCCATTTGAAGAAGTTACATTTTAAGATGAAAAAAGGCTAACCTTGGCCCAAAGCACACCGTGAAAACCTCATCAAACCTTGAGTATGCTGCCTGGGACCAGACCTGTGGCCTTTGGGTTGAAGGTTGGTCCCACTACACACAGCAGCTCACTTCCTGAGAGGCAGGTGTTGTAGCTCCAGACTGAAGCGGCCATGTTACTGTGTGCAGAGAGAGTCCCACATCAAACCGCCGACTGGGGTTGTAAAACCACGGGGACGCTGGAGTGTGTGTGTGTGTGTAGGGGGGTGCTGGTGTGAGGGGGACGGGGGGTGAGAGCACCTTGTTGGGCCACAGCGGGGAGCAGGGCAGCAGTCTGGATTCTTGGCATTCCTGGCCCACAAAGGCAGGATGTGTGTACTGGCCACGGTGCGTCGGACACTGATGGAGGAGCAAGGGGGAGGGGGGAGGGGGGAGGGGAGGTGGAGGGGTTGCCAGTTTGGCAGCCTCCTGCCTGGACATTTGCCAACCATTGTTTGTCCGCCAGGCAAACATTTCCAAAACACATGGAGGTCAGGAGTCGTTGGCAATTCATCACGTTGTTGCACCCCCCCTCTCCTCATTTGTTTTCCCAGCCCGATACCAGACACAAACAGCCAGCCTGAACAGTCAGTATTATGCAATCTTTTTTAAAAGGCACAGCGTGTAAGATAGGAACGTTTAGTGGCATCTAGTGGTGATATTCTAGATTGCAAACGCTCCCTCGCTCCCTTTGGGAGAATTTACAGAAGCTACGGTGGCATTCTAAGACAAGAAGTTAGTCACTACATAAAGACGGCATCATCCACCACTGCCTAAAGTCTTTCCACAATATCAAGTGGTGAGGTGAAGACATATCAAGTTTTATTTATTCTATAGTAAGGTATTAAATCAAGAGTTTATACACTACTAACAAATATGAATATCATATTCCTTTTCTACCAAGTCTGTTCTGAAAAACGCCATACACTGCACCTTTAACATTGTTCTTACAAACAAAGGGTTACTTGTTCCTGTGGGAATACGTGTTCCAAATGCAAACCAACTAGTATCTTGACTTCACTTTCATCTGCTGTCATTGGTGTGAAGTTCCCTTGCAAAGGGACCACTGCACTCACTCAGAATCACACTTTCATTGCAATCCAGAGGATAAACAGGAAGTGTGTGCAGCATGCAGGAAGAGGTGCTGGGTCAACCACAGAGAACTGAGAAGACACAACAGGAACCCAGACAGGACCAACAGCAGTGAATGGATTACACAATGTTTATGTTGGACTCAAAGAACGGCTCATGAAAGGCAAAGTGGGAGTTGGTACAAATTAAAAAAGAAGCTCATAGAGGGCCATCTGGTTTGTATATGAAAGACAACCTCAAAGTGTCCTTGTTGTATGTTTTTAGATTTGACCAACATCAACAAGTAATCATAGATTTTGGCCTGATAGTGGCATAACACATTTGGCCACCAATAACCTATTAAAAGATTTTGCATTGATCAACACTTGAGTCCATGACTGGAGTATTCCTAATGTAACTGATAACTCCATTACCTTACTTGCAGTTGCCAATTGAGCACAAGAGATATGGAAATAGAAGTGTCAGTTTCAAATACTTTGTTAGAACTCCATCAACTTTTCTGAAACATTATTAGTGCATGTTGTAGATGACAGCTAACACACCCTGTCTCTCAACAAAAGCTACTGTTCGTGGAATCTAGCAAAGCGTCAAAACCCCTCCCCTCTTCCTCCTACTCTCACCCACAGTGAGCTGCACCCTATCAAGCTACTTAAATGTTCCCTCCCCTCCACACCTCTACAGGTATGAGGATGAGGAAACAGCATTGTGTTAAACACGTAAACCACAGCAGTCAGTTAACAAAAACCGAAGGAGAAGAGATTTGTTTTCATCTGAAGAAACACAAGCTGGTGGAGCCCTCCAAGAAGCTCCAGGAGAACATCTGCTCTCGTCACGATGAGGTGATGAAGTTTGTCTGCCGTACTGATCAGCAGTCTATCTGTTATCTCTGTTTAATGGATGAACACAAAGGCCACGACACAGTGTCAGCGGCAGCAGAAATGACTGAGGCAGAGAGAGCTTGAGGTGAGTAGAATGAACATCCAGCAGAGAATCCAGGACAGAGAAAAAGATGTAAAGCTGCTCCAACAGGAAGCTGGGGCTATCAATGGCTCTGCTGATAAAGCAGTGGAGGACAGTGAGAAGACCTTCACTGAGCTGATCCGTCTCATTCAGAAAAGAAGCACCGATGTGAAGAAGCAGTTCAGATCCCAGCAGGGAACTGAAGTGAGTTGAGTGAAAGACCTTCAGGAGAAGCTGGAGCAGGAGATCGCTGGTCTGAAGAGGAAAGATGCTGAGCTGAAGACGCTGTCACTCACACAGGATCACAACCAGTTTGAATGTATTTAGATTCAGGGTTGTCTGGGGGTGTGCTTAACACGGAGTGCTAAGTTAAGTTGTTTATGGGGGCTTATAGGTTTTTCAACATCAGGTTTTCAGGAAAGTTGGAAGTGGAGAAAAAGAGAGAGGGTTGTTTCTTCTCACACCTTGAGTGTCTATAGATACCATATTAATGAAAAAGATTGACAAAGTACATTTAGCATGATAGGTGACCTTTTAACGGTGCGCAGAAGGTCCAGTCATGAGTGTTATGAGTTCACACCCGGGTTTACACTTCAGGAGCCCGGCTGGATTTGTCTTGTTTAGTCTTGTGATGGTGTTTAGTTCAAAAGGACTGCCAGACATTTCCCTCCATGCAAAAAAATAACAAAACGGTCAGTATGTTGCATCCAACAATTGCCGTATACTGCAGATTGTTGACGCCTGTATTTTAGACTTCTTTTTCAGGATCTTTCCTTTTCCAGCCTGTACACAGCACATGCAAGAAGAGCTTAGGAGAACATATGTGGACATCAATTAGGTTAATGTAAGTGTATGCTCAGTGTGGAATCAGATGTGTGAGTATATGGTGTTTGCGTATGTGTTTGTGTAATATTGTGCGAAGGCTACAACCTGTCATGACGCCGCTTGCTTACGTCTCCGCCACATTCCTCATGCTAGTGTCCTTAAAAAGCTGCTGGTGCACTGCAGTCATCACTCAACCAACTCTACCCCTCAATAGGTTCCATTTTCCCCTCCATACAGGTACTGTCTATGCTGTAGCTGTCATACTGCCAATCACCAGCTGAGTATTAGAATTCATAGATGAGTGTGAGCAGATTATGTCATAAACTGCGGTGCGTTTGGATGCCCATGACTGGCAGCAGAGCATCCACACATCAGCCCTCTGATGCCCGCAGAGAGAAAAGCGTTCCTTAATCTTGCTTCCTTTTTTAGCATCGGTTGTCTTTATGTAAATGGATATTCAGTTCTGTACTGGTTTCATGTCAGTTTCACAAACAGTTTGAAGTTGTTTTAAGGGTTATAAACGTGTTGTAACCTCTGATGTCTAAAAAAAAATCCCAGTCTTTTCTCTGTATCTGTGCTGGAGTTATTTTAGACATGTCTGAACCATGCGATTGACTCATGGACTCTTCTGTTGAGCTGAGGTTTGGTCCGTGAACCACTAGGGCAAATGGGAAATTGTATTACATTAAAGGTCGTAAACAACACATATTGAAAAAAGTATCAGACAACTTCAAAGAACTATCGACCCTATATCTTAACATATAGAGCAAGTCACACAACATACTGTTGCTCAATATTTGGTAATTAGCATGGTTACAAAATTAAATTGGATTTTGAACGAGATTCAATTGAAGGAAATAAGAATTAAAACAGCGACTTTGTATATTAATTCACACTTCCTTGTGGCCAACATTTAGAACTGAATATCCGACTGAATTTCTGGCAGGACTGAAGCTGTTCATTCGGCCCACTCATTAGATGATATGTGGATAAGGACATACTGTATTATTGCAACAATAGTTCTCCATAACACTGAACACAAAAGAGGAAGGGGAACCCCACAGGATGCAGATGGGCCAATGCAGCTGATCAATCCCTAAGGGAGGACCAAACAAATCTGTGAACCCACATCAATATAAACAAGTGTATCATTTCCTGTGAAAATGCTTGCCTGAACTGTCTGATGTACTGTCCAAAACTTCTATGGTCCTATATATTTCAGTGAGAACCAGGACAAAAGACCGTCTAGCATATGTAACTGCTGTTATGTTTAAAACTAAAAATATTAAAAATTGTAGATGTTATTAGGGATTAGGAATAGAATGTCTAGAGCACAATTATCCCCTTAAATTAAATGTTATCATTATTATGTCAAATATATGACACTTGTTTTCTTCTCACGAGGTCCAAAACAGTGTGTCCACAGAGAAGGTTGCAATCTTTCATATGCAATAAAACCTATTCAAAATGTACTTTAATGATTAAAAAGAGCTTTTTTCATCAAAAGCAACACTAAATAATCTCTCATATCAATAAAAACAGTTTTTCTACAACACATTCATGTTTTATAAGGATAAGTGGTGGAACCACTTTACTGTAAGTCAACACTGTCAGACATTTCATTATGTAAAATGTAATAAAATCAGGCAAAATAAGGGGCAGCTGTCACTTTGAAGGACTTCTTGTCAAATTCTACCTCTGCAGAGTACATTAGAGTCAGACAGGCTCTGATAAGTGTTTTAGTTTTAGAATATTTTACATTCCGAATCTTGAAGGTCCTGAAATAGACGCGCCGGTCCACGCGTGTCCCTCACAACGCCTTGCCTGACCAGGGCGTGTGAGTTACACGCGGCCCCCCGCCCGTCTAAATGAACGGAGAAATAGCACCAACAGGGGGCGAGATGTTCTCCCAGCATTTCAATACTATCCAGCTGCAGCCCCGGAGACAAACACCCTGGCGTGGGTGGTTAGGGTTAGGGCAAGGGGACAGGGAGAGGTTAGAATATAGATAGAACATTGAAGGAACACCGCGGCGGCCATCTTGACTACGGGAGGTGGACCGACGTGTCTATTACACGCCTTACCGTGATACTGGGACGGGCGGGGGGCCGCGTGTAACTCACACGCCCTGGTCAGGCAAGGCGTTGTGAGGGACACGCGTGGATCGGCGCGTCTATTACACGCCTTACCGTGATACCGGGTTGCACAACCATGATACGTCAACACCGACTTACAATTTCTGAAGAAGTTATTTGAATTTTTTTGATAATTCTATTTTCCTGAAGTAGTTCATACTAGCACCTAACATCAACAGAAAAACCAAATGGCTACTAGATCAATTCCATTTGTTATGTTTAAGAAACGTTAAATATGTCAACACCGTCAGACAGGAAATCTGACAGAGTTGACAATCTGACGGTGGTGATAGGCCAATGACGGTAAAAAAAATAAAAGCTGGGAGGTTGTGTCAAAGCTTAGCTCAGTAGCTTAGTATATGTTGGATACATGCATGTAATTAAATTTGCCGAAACATAGGGTTTGTATTTTTTCAACATTGCACCCTGTTGTGTCCCACTTCTCAAGAATCACTGATTTTATAAAATGTTTTGTTTTACCTGCAGTGTACAACTGATAATACAAAAGCAACCATTTGGAAAAATGTACACTGAAGTACGGTTCTCACTTTATTCTTTAGGTTTGGTTGGGTTTTCAAACCTGTAAACTCTTGAGTAGAACTGAAAATTAATGAAAAGTAAAGCAGGCTAGTGGTGTGTGTGTGTGTGTGTGTTGTCTGCAGGTGTGTCTGTGTGCTGGCAGCCGCCCAACAGCAGGGCAAAGGGAAGCGGTGGCCCTGTGCACATTCCTCCACAAAGCATCTAATAGCAGCGATGACAGCAGAGTGCCCATAGCAGCAATATAGCCACAGTGCTACCAATACTAATGCAAGAACCTGGGCCATTGTGTGTCTGGCATGAGCAGGTGTGCTGCGGGTACTGACGGACACATCCCGGTAAAACAGAAAAAGGCCAAAGAATGCAACGAGTGAGTTAAAAGTTGCCCTGTTGGGAATGTTTTACTTGTAAAGAAAGAAATAAACAAACAAACGTTTAAATTACGTTCACTGTTACTCACAGAAAAAAAACGTACTGTGTGTATCCTTGAGCTCACACAAATGTGATTAAAATATTTGTTGAAAATAATTCACTAAATAATCAAGTAAGTAATCACAACCCAAAGCTCGGGACCATTGGTCAGAGGAATGTAGATCGACTGGTAAATTGAATGGTGTTTGGGTTAGCATCTGACTTAAACTTGCCAATAGTCAGTCGACAACAACACTTATGTGAGCAAATAGCTGCCTTTCTTCATGTCCAGTAGACAAGTTTTCAGTTTTTAATTTTACATATACAGAGCAACATAACTATTAATTTGGCTGTGTTTGTGTCCACCTGGTGAATGTAAGTGTTAAAGACAAGTCAATGGTATAATGTCTGGTCTGTGTCTTCATCAAAGTGTGAGGTTTATTTGAAGATCATTTAAATATAGTGTAAAGATAACAACCAATATACACGCTCCTTTTAACTCTATTTTGGTCTCCACCAACTCCGGAGATAAATAGCAGGTTCTTTAGCTGCTAGATGCTAGAAACAATCCGTTATGAGTACCATTTTACTTGCAAAAACAGGTTTATTAAAAAGCAACGTTCAGTTGAAGACCTTCATCAGGTGTTCTTGCCTGATGAAGGTCTAGTACCAAAACATTGCCATTTAATAAACCTGTTTTTGGATGTAAGACGGTATGCGGGAATTCACCTTTTTTTCTTGGAATTACTCTTCCCTCTCCCACGCACCTGCCTTAGGTTAACGGATGTGCAAATTACCCCTACTGTTCCGTGATTTCACCGTAGGCATTTCCATCCGTGTTGCAGAGAACAGAGACCAATGTATACTGTGTGTTTATTTTTAGAAACTGATGCTAAAAAAAGGAGGTAAACTGAGTTTTGTAAATAAAATAGTGGGGCGATGGGTGGAGCAAACCATCCCAGATAGAAAAAAATTAAAAACACAGAAAGCCTATAACCAGAGAAAGCACAGAACAGTGTTATAGGAGATACTATGCCCGGTAGTACAATTGAAAAAAACGTCAGAATTTAGCTTAAAACAGAGGCTTTAGCCTTTCCCTTCCAGTCAATCTGAGGTGTTATTAAAACTGCACACTGCATATTTAGTACACTAGAATAAACAAACTGGCTATTTCAAAGGGGACTTTAGTGTGGGAGGCGGGTATAGGTGTAGCCCACTTGACAGAGCGTGTCCTGTTTAGCGGGGCAGGGGAAAAGGTGGCACGGCCTACACAGCGCTGCCTGTGATTCAGAGGGGAAAATGTTATCACAGTGTCCAGCCGTAAACAGAAAAAAAGTTCCAGCGCTGCCCCTACGGGAAACTGGGACACAAACACACATAAAGCTCACTGTAAAAACCAAGGCTGCTGGAAAAGCCAATATACAGTAAATGTCACTTTTGATCTAGAAATGACAGCACAGGGGGTATTGTACAGTATGAGTAAGGAACCAGGGCCCGGGCTAAACTGTGCAACTTGACATAGCTCATTGCAGAGTTAGTTTCCTTCAGTTAATAAGCAGGGAGGTCATCTGTTTGCTCAGCAGCCATAGCAGCACGTACAAATAGGCTACCCCATGACAAATATTCACTGTTATTGGCGTCTAAATTTAGTTCTTGGAGTGTTTGCGCTGATATTGAACTGAACTGAGGTCATTCATTCAAAGGCGCTCTTTGAAAACCTCTATAAGGAGTTTTGGGTGTAAACGTTTCTTGGAGGAGGGTCTTGAATCATTTCAAAGTGAAAAGAAATGAAGCGACTTGGAAGGACATTATGGGCATATGACAACTATGGTATGGTTAAGGTCAGAACAAAGATGAAGGCCAATAAACGACGGTTAAGGTATGGTTAGTATTTGGCAACCAAAACCCTCTAACAGTTTCTATGTCACGACAATAAAGGAACACCACGGACTGAAATCGTCCACTGCAGATTCCAAGCTGATATTTACTGGTAAATTCAACATATTATTCACATGCCAGCAGCAGCAGCAGCAGTTCAAAAGAATCGGCGGACTTGTCTGCTGAATATTGAGCTTAAAGTCCACAAACAGCATCCTGGCATATGTCCCGAGAGTGGCTTTTAGGATGTGGTGCAGAAAAAGTACATTTCCTGAGGTTATAATCTCTTAATAGCGTATGGTTTTCTTTGTAATGATTATAGCTACTGTGTTAACATGTTTAGGTTATTTGACTCTTCCATAGGAAACATTTGGCAATCCAAGGTATTTTTGTTTTTGTTTACCTATCTTTATTGTATTTTGGACATGGTAGCTACTATGTTTTATTTACATGACCGATGGCTGCAATCCACTCATCTCTCATCCCTGCTATTTAGTGTGGTAGAAAGATTTCCCAATTCTTGTGCTCATTTTTAGTATGCTTAAAAATACCCGGATGCCTACTACATCCTGCCAAGATTTTTATTGTTGAAATCAGCAACAAACACACCTTAAGTGAGGTCACATCGACGGAGCCTCCGTATGAAAACAACCGGGGGTGAGACAAATATAAAAGCAAAAGGCAAGGTCAAGGCGCAGTGTTATGTAATAAAATAAATAATAAAATAAATAGGTAAGAGTATGTCCCAACTGTATGCCTAATGCATGCTAACTAGATTTTGTTTATGGTAAGCTGTAGTAGTATGTAGAATAGAAAAAAGAAAGAGTATGTGACTTGGAACGCAGCCTGAGGATCACCAAATCAGTGCTACTAATCAGGAAGTGAGGTGTGAGAGGGGTAAGTGAGAAAAGGAAGTGTCAAAAAAAGAAAAGGAGGAATCTCTCCTACAGGCGTGTCACATTACAAGATAACCCAGTGCACCAAAGAAAGGTTAAGAGTAGTTCAACATGCTGCTCTGGAAATCACACATCACTACATCATTACCTGACAGAGGCCTGGAGAGCCAAGCAACGCTACAAAACCACCAAAGAAGAAGACGAAGAAGAAGCTGGTTTGACAATGACATCATGCTAACCAACCACACCAACAGCAACGGAGACGCCAACAACACACACACACACACGCATTTGTTTTGCTTCCAGACAGCCAGTCTCAGTAAGAAAACCTCCTAACACTCCTTCTCTCAACTGCGTTCATTCAGAGTCTCCTACACAGTTTAATTTTTTTTTAGTTTTTTTACATAAAGTTGGACATTTTCTTGAATTGTCTTACTGTCAATAGATCTAGTTTACTATTTTTCTCTCTGTAGTTAAAAAAAACACAAGGTGACATACGCCAAAGGCTAAACACATCTGAAATAACTGAATATGATGTAGTTATATTATAATTATAATATATATATTATATGTATATAAAGTATTCATTATTATGTATAATGGAATTCCAAAAGGTCTATTGTCATAGCTGAAAAGAAGATGATCACCCTAAGTCAAAGATGTAATTGAATTCTCAATTCTGGTCTTGTTTACAGGTTCACAGGCCTCGTGACTCTACAGCGACACCTAGTGCCACCTTACATGTCTTCTTTCATACTAGTAAATAAAAGGTCCAAAATCTACATTTAAGTTTATATTTGACCAAACCTTGTCTGTTTGCGTCTGTATATTTCTCCTGTACAACCGTCTTTAACGGCCCTTATCTCAGCATTTGAAGGATTTGTTCACATGTTGTTAATTGTCTGATTTATAATACATTTTGTTCTTAAAAACATGCCAAACATGCATTTTTATGACCTGTATATATTATCATTTGTATTTATAAAAGGAAAATAGGCTGTACTCTGAAAAAACTAGGGTCTCCTCCCGGGATTTTACCTGAGAAAATTTGCCGGAAAAATTGATTGTGCTTTTCGTTCACACATGACTCCTTACCTGCTGCAAAATGAAGGAACAATACTGGGGAAAGGCTGCATGTTTGAAAGGGGCTTTAGATAGAGGTTGAGGTTTGGGGATCATGTCCTAAACGCAGTTACCTGTGGTTGGAGATCTTTTGGGGCAGGCAGAGTGAGTCTGGTATGGGGGTTTGTCTCCTCCACAGGTGCGTCTGTCTATTCAGGCTCTCCCAATCACTCCTGTCCATTCCAGTCTGGCTTAGAAGAAAAAAATAGTTTGTTTTCGTGCTTCATTAAAGTACATTCATTTTCCTCACATCTAGCGTGGTGCTATGCTAAAGTGAATTGAATGTTGTTTATGAGCAGCTGAGAAGGAATTTGTGCCGCAGCCTTCCTGTACCGAGGCCCTGAGTAATCAGGGAAGTACGTGACCAACACACAGTCTGTCCGTGAGATGTTGAAAACACTCCGTAAACACAGTAGCTAAAGTGTTGTGTTTGTTATGGCTATCAGTGTTTAGCATCTCTGGAGCCCATGTCCAACTATTCACTTTGCAGTATGTGTCTGGCAGGGCTGTTATTGATGGAGCAACACACACATGGGACTGTAGAACTGTGTTATCACCAACAACTGAGTGAGTCATGTCAGCACTTTCAATTAAAATAGTTCCAAAACACTGAAAGAAGAGTGACAGAGTTGATGGGTTTAAACCAGGGGTCTCAAGTGGGCCAGACTAGTAAAATAATGGCAAAATAACGTACATAGCCTATGTCAACTCCAAATGTTTAGCTTTGTTTTTCAGCATATTTGCTTTATCACTCAGCCTACGAGCTAAGTGTTTGCTATGTACAGGGACACATTTTGTGTAAACATGCAGACAGTACAAAATACAATTTAATAAAAGTGCAACTTCTACTGTTTTGATTTCTTTTTAAATACAGAGGTTATTGGTTGTTTTGGAATACATTTTCCCAATTTAAAACATAAAAATAAAGCAGCATTGAAAATTAGGAAATAAATCTTGTAGGCCTTCACTAGCATGTTCCTGCTCGTTTTGTGCATGCAGAGCCGCAGGCACACCGCGCTTGCTAGTACATTAATTGTTCAGCACTAAAAACACACACACACACACACATATATATATATATATATATATATATATATATATATATATATATATATATATATATATATTTTTGATTGCCATTTACCATTTCCCACGTTGCTAAAATGTGCTTTTTTATTTTGGCTGCCCCCTAGTGGCTGGAGTGAGTATTTTGGTTATTTCTTTAAAAATTCATAACTCCTCACTAGCCTGGCTCCGCCCGCCCGCCTACTTCCGGCCAAATTTTATTTTCCCTTCAGTAGTCAGTCTGGGTGTGCAGCCCATTTCCCAGTTTTGTCGGAGATTCGATAGCCGGTCCAATCAGCGAACAGAGCGAGTGGCTGAGAACGATGACGTCGAAGTCGCGCTCCAGTTTCAGTTGCCAGAAGCCGGCTCATGACACACGTGACGACCAAACGTTATGCGATTGGTTGGCTAATCCAGAGTAGCACTGGGCAGATCCAATAGTTTTAAACTTTAGCAGACACCCGCCTCCATGAGTGAACGTTTGCCAATTACAGCACTGCCAGACCCTCTGTACAAATGAAATGAAGTACGATGGTCTGGTAGCACCAGGCTAACTCCTCACAGGAATGGGCTAGAGACTTACTTTTTTTGAAAGGCTCAGAAATGTGTGCTATACAAGTCACGGGCCGGATCAGGCCCGCGGGCCGCATGTTTGTCACCACTGTTTTTATTTTTTATTTTTTTTAAAGATATTTTTTGGCATTTTTATGGTTTATTGATAGTGTAGAGACAGAGTTGAAATGGGGCAGAGAGGGGAGTGACATGCAGAGAACGACCGCGGGCTGGAATCGAACCCGGGTCCGCTGCTGACGCCCTACCAACTGAGCTAAGGGCGCTCCAGACACCACTGGTTTAAACGATCTCTGGCTGGACTCTACCAGTGTGTTGAGCTCAGAGACATTTGTTAGTCCTTCTATTTTGTGACAATATCATCATTACTGTGGCCATTTTTCGGATTCCTTCAAAACACATTACACAGGCGACGGCAAATTTCTTATGCAATGCTGATGCTGAAATTGCCTTGAAATCATTTCCAACGACAGTAAGTCAAACCGTGACGGACCTTATACTGTATGTGCAATCCATTTAGCTAAAAGAGTCAATAAGCTGGTCTTGTCTCCTTTGAAAGATGATATGAAATAACAATAATGCACATTCAATTCAATTTCACAATGTCGCAAGTGTGCTATATTTCAGTCTTTCGGAATAGGCAGAGCTATCAGGGCTCTGTGTATTCGCTGGGCATATTATAATCTCCCAGATTCCCTGAATGAGCCGCTCCGAAAGTCTGCAAATCCATTAAAGATCTCCTATTATACTACTTTTCTGGTCTTAATTTCTCATTAATGACTCTTATAGAGCAACCTGACATGAATCACAGTACAAAAAACTAAGTAGATTTTTGGGAAATGCTTCCTCTCATCTGGGGCTTTCAGCATTCTCTGTCAACACTGGGCTTCGTCCTTCTCCGCCCCCCTCCTGCCAACCCCACTCCGTTGTGATTGGTTACCCTCCGGAACACTTCCAGCGGCGCGCGGGCAGAATCGAGCAGGCAGGTGTGCGCATGGCCGGAGCGTGCCTGAGCACGTTGCAGTATTACCATACATGGAAAATCCGGATTGATCTACGTAGATAAATCCCAGAAATTTGAACAAGTGAATCACGACCGGCGAAGTCCTCCTGCATCCACACTATTCGCGCTTTACTTTAGTATTGTAAACATCTGGTCAATGATCAAAATCCTTCGTGATTTTCTCTACTTATTGCAGCATGTCCGTCCTGGGAGAGGGATCCCTTACTTTGTCAACTCTCCCTGAGATTTCTTCAAACATTTTTTAAATCCCGGTAAAGGGTTTTTTACTGGGAGTTTTTTCTCAGCCGAGCTAACGGTGTAAGGGCAGGGTGTCATATTGTATCATATTGTATGGAATGTAAAGACCACTGAGGCAAATGTCAATTTGTGATATTGGGCTATACAAATAAAACTGATTTGATTTGATTTGATTTGGGGGCATTTGTGGAGTATTTGGTACTCTGATGTAAGGTGGCTTTCACACCTACCTTGTTCGGTGCAGACTTTTAGTTTTGAAACAACCTTAAGAGTGTAAAATCCTCTCATCCTCAACTATTTGACACATTGCATTTTGAAGTTTTATCATTCTTTGTTTATTTTAAAAAGAGTTGAAGACGTGCACTCGGTGACATGCAGAAAGTGTGCGTCTGACCTTGAGGTTGAGTTTACATTGGGAGGTGGGGTGCTCCTCCTGGGTGTGCCTCCCCTGCATCCTCTACCTCACAGGCCCACAGACCAGCAGCTGATGGTGGGGAGTCTGGCCTGACCTGGGCGGCTGCTGCTGCTGCTCATCTCCTAGCTCGGGGGCAGCAGCCAGAGTTTGACCCCCAGGAAGCAGACACTGGAGCTGAGGAAGAGCCACAGAGGAGGAGGCCTTCTGGCGCTCACTGCCCGAGCCCTGCCACGACAAACCAGGGTCCAATAGGTCAGGGTCAGGCCTCCACTTCACGGAGCCCTTCCCTTCCTCCTGCTTTGACTTAGTCTTCAAAGTTATTCTCTTCAGTAGAGCCCTCTGCCTTAACGTTTCCTTTTTTAGCCGTTTCTACAACACACACACACACACACACATTTTAGGAGTTGACTTATCAGCAGAAATTCAGTTAAGAAGTTCCATAGTGTCTCTGTTTGTTTTTTTACCTCGTTTTCAGCTGATTTGTTGATCTCAGTAGATGGGAGGAAGCTCACTTCCTTGACAGCCATTCGAGCAGACTTAGCACTGCAGTCAAAAAGAGAAATGGGTTCAGCAAGTCAAGTGGAGTGGATGACTAAACATGTTTTAATGAATCA
The DNA here is from genome assembly GCA_026929865.2 of Hyperoplus lanceolatus. Lineage (NCBI taxonomy): Eukaryota > Metazoa > Chordata > Actinopteri > Uranoscopiformes > Ammodytidae > Hyperoplus > Hyperoplus lanceolatus. The sequence goes on from CM049397.1 coordinate 6,321,424, forward strand.
AACACTGCATCATAATGGATGATTTCCAATGATCTAAAAGAAGATCAGGTGCAAAATCAACCAACTTTGATTCTGTGTGTCATGCTGTCAAACTCTATGTCATTAAGTTGTGCTTGATTGAAATCCTGCCACACGATAAGTAGTGCTGGTTATCAAAGTTCCATTCTTTTTTGGCACCGAGCAAAATGCCTCCATACCATCGAGAATCAAAACATGTCTTGTCGGTCAATATCAAATTTCAATACCTAAGGGGTTAATCTCATCAACGTCAGTGAGCCAAAAGCATGAAGAATGCTCAATGTGCCAAGATCTAAAAGTGCTGGGGCCTCATTTATAACGGTGTGCGTAGAAACCATCCTAAAACTTTGCGTCCGCACAAAGCCAAAAATGTGCTGCGCAAAAAAAAATTCAGATTTATAAAACTGTGCGGTGCACAGTTCCACGCAATCTTCCCTTTATAAATGCCCACCTGAGGTGAATTGTGCGCAGACGATCTCCCACTTCACCTCCCAGTTTCATCCCACAATCTACCATAAATGGCGAATGCTAAATAGCTCCTGAATATGATGACGCACTTAATAAGCACGGAATTGTGACTGACATGAGGAAAAAAGGGAGGCAACTGGCCGCAAAGAAAGCGACTGGGAAGGAAGAAAGCCTGTGACGTGCATGTGCTTCAGTAACTGGCACACAAACACACACACACGCGCTTATCACATATGATTGGCACAGTCGTTGTAGTCTTTGTAAAGCAGTTTCGCCCAACTTTGTACTGTATGCAATTTCACATATTAGCGTACATGTAGTAGGCTACTATATGTAGGCCTATATAAAATATGGTGTGACTAGTGAAATAATGCCAATAGTCTATTCGAGAGCATTGTGTATCTCCCGTGAGATCCACACATTTCCAACAACGTCAGATTATAGTTATATCTTCCAGTGTGAATTGTTATGGGAAAGAGATGCGTGTAATGATTTGCTAAATTCATAACATGATTTTATCTAACGAAATATAGGCCTACAGTTTTAATTAATATCTGTTTGGCTTAACATTGTACAAAATTACTTTTTACACACCTCTTAAAATTTGCTCTCCCGCTGGCCACTCACGGAAACACCTCCCGACGTATAGAATATTATTATAGAGTAGCGCTTTAAGATTAAACTTATAAAATATAAACATGTAGAACTAGGCTACTTGATAAGTAATTCAACCTACATCACAACTGCATGCCATATACTACAGTAGCCATATATTCGCAACTATAGGTAAGCTTAAACATTTTATTGACTAAATATATTGGGTGCTAAGCATTTCACAGTCATTTGTCTGTGTTTGACTCATATGACTGAGCTTTATTTTGTGGTGTTGCCATTGAGTGTCGCTGATTCCCCGAGTCAGGAAAACCTTGCGGTAGCTCTACGCATGGTCGAAAGTTGGCGTAGGAATACGCACAATTCTCCGCAAAGAATGTTTTTATAAATACCAACGTTTGCCACTGCACATTTTCCCGCACATTTCTGGCCGTCTACGCAAGGTTTTTGTGCGCCGCAAGCTTTATAAATGAGGCCCCTGGTGATTTGTTGTAAGGGGGCATCCAGGGAAACAGACATTAGGTAAAAAAACATGGCTTATGCAGTATGCATCAGTGAGCCTTTTCATTTTGAACCAAAAACGATTTGCACTGATCCATTGTATTGTTTAAATGTTCCTTTTGGCTCCTATAGTATATTTTGTTGGAGCTGCAGCGGCTCAGGAGATTTGCCATTTGTGCTAATCTGAGGGCAGTTAGTTTCATTTCATCTTATTTAATTTCGATTACTTAATATTGTGTAAAAAAAAATGTTTGTTTGTTTGTTTGTTTAACTATGATGTGTATTGTCATCTTGTTAAAAACAGATTTCATTATACAAAAGAAAAAGGGATGGTTCAGGAACTGGTATCTAGGTCAAGGTATCGCTATTTGTATCAATATGGAAAATGTTTGAACGATCCCCAGCCCTAGAGATGTGTCACATTGTACATGTGTAAATCAACAGAAATGCGTGTTTCTTTTAAAACGTGGCTTGAGACATGTCATTTCTTTTGTGTACTTGCATACATAAAAAAGTATAAACTGTCCGCTCAGCAATACAGAAGGACTGTGCACCATCATCACCTGTGTTGGGAGTCACGATTTGGAACGAAACCAGCACTGTAAACCCTGGTCACTGTGGGCTTTGAGGGCTGGACTACACTGGTGTGACCGCTCACTGGGCTGAGGGTGATGGTCTTCAGCTGTAACAAACAACAGAAGCCTCAATAAAACAATTATTTGACATGAGAGAACTGGAGATTTACAAATATTTTGGTACTATTATTTCTCGTGGAATTCAATTAAATTCAATCGAGAAACAATTTATAGATAAAATAATTGGATTGGAATATCTACTATAAGCTTGTGAATTAAACATCTGTCAAATCAAGAGATTTAAAATCTTGTAAATCCAAAATTGCCATAAAGCAGACACTCTCAACGCAAGACACTACGGGCAAAAAAACAAACATAACATGTCTTCTGCCATACCAGGACCAAAATGTACATACAGTATAGGTTTGTATTTGACTAAACTCTGTCTGTTTGTGTCTGTATTGCTGCATTATTACTCCTATACAACCACATTTAACGGCCATTATCTCAGCCTTAGTTTTTCTTAAACACTCTGAACCAAAAATCTCAACTTCTAAAGCACTTATATCAACTAAACTTTCCATAATCATTCTCTTAGCAGCACTATTCTGCAGGTTTTTACTGAAGGATATGTTATACATATTGTCTGATTTATGAGACATTTTGTTCTAAAAACATGAAGAAATTATTTTAAGACAATGTATTTTTTTATTTATAAAAAAGGGGCTTTATCTCAAATCTGTTCAGTAAAAACTTTGGACACTTAATTTCATGATGATATCTATAAGTTAAAAATTGTTACCCTATTCACCGGCAGTGTCTCCCATTAACGCAACTGAAGATTAAAACCTGCTTTAGTGGCTGACAAATCTAAAAACAGAAAGTGCTTTAATAATGTGGAAATCCACCATCATTTTCAACTGGACAACCTTCACTGTCTTGTTTTCTCTGGGGGAATCCAGGTGAGTCTGCCAGGCTGCGCTTGTACTGGGCATTTGGACATTTTCTCTGCAGGAAAAGAGACAATTATTATTATTATTTTTTTTTTTACATCTGTACTACACACTAGGGATGTCACGAGAATAATCTATGCTACCAAAAAGTAGTCAATACCAAAATTCCGAAAATGTGTCGGTAATAGTTTTCTACAGTAACGCAAGAGTACCGGGGATGCAATTCTTCCGGAAACAGGAGCCGCATATACACCAACAAGTGTTCTAGTCTGCCATTAAAAGTGCAGTATGTAATATGACATCATCAAGTAAGTTCAAGGGCAAGAACAATTCTAAATTTTAAACAATGCACCTGATGACATTCCAACTATGACACTTCCAAAATGGCGGCGACGAGGCCTTGGTCCAAGGTATGGAGAAATATGGACATATATGAGACCCTTTATAAGGGAAAAAAAATTCTAAAAATTGTTTTCAGTTATTATGCACTACATTAAACGTACTTATGGATATTATAATTATTTTCTACAAAATCTCCTCGGAAATAAAACCCCAAATTCTACACACTGCAGGTTTAAATGCCAAACAAAGAAGAACACCTAATGATCTGTCCACCAGCACTGGATAACAACGATAAACCATCAGTTTTATTTGTGTTGGTTTCCTTTTTATTTATTACTTGAAGGCTCCATTCCACTGTTCCACTGTCCATAATGTTATAATCTTTTTGATAAAGGAGTGAATGTTTTTACCAAGGTAATGAATTGGTACCGAGTGGTGGAATTTCACTGTTTTTGGTATCGCCTATTACATTTCTAGTATTGTGACATCCCCACTGCACACATATTCAACTTGAAATATATAGCAGAATTTAAAAAAGCAACCTACTGTCCCCCTGCTGCCCTTGGTAACGCCTGGGGGCTGGTAGCAGCTTTAGAGAAATCCTCTTCACTGTCAAGAGAAAAGAGCCGATAGGGCGAACCAGCATCAGGCCACTCTGATACATCTACCACAGTGAGAGCTGGAAAGATCTCCTCTGATAACATAGAAAAAAGGGCCATAAGACTTGCAATATACATCCATTCATTCATTTAGGGCTTGGGATAATATGGTATGGCGCACAAACATACATCTGTCTGTTTTCATATAGCAGATACTTTTCCAATTTAAGCTCTCGTTTATCAGTTATTCAGATAACATAAACTGACAATAACAAAAGCCAGACATCAATAAAAAAGCACTGGGTTAGGAGATGACAGGTTCCAGGTTGTGTGCGCACCGTCAAAGACTGTCTCCGAGGCCATGCTGAGGGTCTGGGCCTTCACCACTCGACCTCTGCCATCACAGATCCTCTGCTCCGCCTCCCAGCAGCAGGTGTGTGTGCACTGAGGCCACAGGCAATGAACTTCATCTATTACTAGACCAATACTGGAAGGGCTGCCCATGCCTCACTAATACTGTACGTCAGCCATATATGTATAGAGAGAGAGACAAACACACACCTATTGAAATAGTTCGAAACCAAGAAATTATGTTAGTATTAGGCCAATAGGCTATAATTACTACCCTATATTAACATAAGCTACGTGAAACAACGATATGGCTGTCTGTGAGTGAGCCTTTTCAACATTTTAAGTTTTTGACACTGTTGAAGCTGAGCATTAGCTATAATTGGCCTACATCTGATTCAGCAGCCAGTTTATGTCACCAACATATAATAGCTTAGAACCAGACAGTCTGTCAGGAAGGAAGTAGCCTTCCACACCAAAATGAACTTTATAGACTACATAGCTTCGCCTTTCTGGAAAGTAGGGATGGACAATTTCTTTTCGGAATTTATTAATAAAATAAATAACAGTTGTATTGAATACATTAACTCGACTAAATTCGAGTTAGGTCCATTTGGGTAGGATATGCGTTCAACACTCAACATAGTTGGCTGAACTGGTGACGGTAGTTGGTCTACTGCTAATATTTGTACTTTCTTCTTGTTAGAGCTAACATTGACCTAAACGGGGTCAGAACTTGTATTCAACTTGGAGCACACCTGGCTCCTGACCGTATATTGTATAAAAAAGTACCATTATAATCACTCTTCAATTAAACACGTGGCAAAAGTTTACCTTTCTCTGTTCTGTTTGTTTGATGCTACGGTCCCTCGATGGCGCTTCTGTTGCTTAGCAATGCTTAGTGCTTTACCAATGTCTCGAGCACCCCCTGCTGGTCTGAGGCAGTCACTTCAACATGGCAATATAGGCTACGGTAGGTATGCTTATCAACTATTTAATTCGTCAGGTGTAATACAAATAAAATAATAAAAAGTAAAATAAGATATAATAAAAAATGCCAAACAAATGAACATCAAAAGACTGACATTAATATATATATATACAGTATTTAAAAACATGGTTATGCTAAAGAGTCAAGCTCATTTGGTTAAAAAAAAAGCCTCCTGAAATATGCCCATCTAATATAAAGGCTAATCTTGACGAACACATTAATAAGGCAAAGAGAAGAGAAGAATGCCACAACTTTTCATGTCATTTATTTTTCTGGATATAATTTCATGTTAATAAAACTGTGTAAAAGTGTGATAGCCTATTCTTAAAGCAGCAAGCTAATAATTAAAAACCGTACAGTCTGAAACCACTTACAACAGGGTTACTGCTGATTCAACACACTAACCTGCTACAATGTGCCATGTAAAAAATGTGAATGAAACTGAATCAACAGCGGATATCACATAGGCCTAAACTAATGAATAACATTTGCTTTGATGATTCTCCTGTGAAGTACAGGCTTGATGTTTCAATCACAATCAGAGCATAAGCAAGGCTTGCTATGTTCTGTCAGTCATCAGGACAACACTGAGGGGGGAGGGGCCAGCCAGTCTGTCTGACCAATCCGGTTCATCTCTCCTCATGTAGGCCACACACTGCATGGAGCAGCATGCACCTTGTATTAAGTGTTGAGAGTTAAAACGCAGACATGTATTGTTCTGGTTCAGTCTTCAGCTCAGCCAGTCCAGATCATCCTCCTCCTCTTCATCACCAAACAGAGGGGCCGGGGGAGGACGGCCCTTCAAGCTCTGCACACAAATTCAGAAAAGTGGAACCATGAGTGTTTTATTGACATTGCTGAATGGGTTAAAGCCACTACGAGTAACATGGCACGTTGGCGTCCCCTTTGGACAAAAGCGGTAGTATTTTTACGACGCCCGCTGTTGCAAAGCTGTTTTCTAGCTCGTGCCAGGAGTGTGAGTGTGAACTGAGAAGGGAGCAATATAGTGCATGTCCGTGTGTTGAAAGTGTGAGGACTCTTTTCGGCTCCGTGAGAGTGGTTTTGACACTGCATCAACTAATGCCAGTCACTGCCACACGCACCTGATTGCAATGAGTTGATGCAGCAGTGTCACCGAACTACTCTCTCTCACGGAGCTGAAAGATTACGTGTCCGACTCCTCACAGAAAGCGAATGAATGATAGACGGCAGTTAGTATGGATCACGATGAGGTAATGTGTTTATGTTGTTGTAAATAATTACTATTTCAGATAATGGTTATCTGATGATGGTGAAGCAAAGCAAACTTTGTGTTTGTACCAACCGCTCATTCATTTAGGAGTAAACACTGCAGTCTAGTTTTGCTCTCGTGAAATTGTATACATTTTCCCTTCCCCATCCTATATCACTCTCCCTTTTCTTTTCTTCTTCATTTTCTTTTTTCTTTATGTTCACCCTTATCTCATTTACCAAATACTTATCAACAACTCCCGCTCCCCTCCCCCCTGGGCCTCTTTATATTCAGAACCATCCTAAAACATCCCACTGAAATTGTACACACGTCTGCTCTGGCAACGCCCACCCGTCCCCCCCATAGCCTATATCACTCTCCCTTTTAGCTTTTCTTCATTGCATTTCTTTTATTTTCTTTGATGGTTCAGCCCCGTTATCAGTCATTATGACGACAAATAACTGTCTCAAACAAGGCTCCCGCTCCCCTTCCCTCACCTGGAGGGATAGGCTTCTCAATTCCCGTTGCTGCGCCACACTGAAATCTGCAACCAATACGGATATGTGACCATAGAGCTTGCACGAGCGAACCGAAAATCGGACTGGGTGTGCGACCAGACCAAATGCAGTAATAAAAACTATTTAAAAACGTCTTTCTTTGCACTGATGGTCTGGTTTGCTGTTAAAGGTAATTTATGATTATCAGAGGAAACATGAGGCTGTTTAAAAGATATTTAAATGTTACTCGTAGCCGCTTTAACATTTATCCTAATGGCCAAAAAAAAAATGGGAAATTGAAAATCAGTCAAAGATCATTAAATTAAAAATGTGATTCAACAAAATCTAAACAACAAAAAACATTCAAATCTATATTATTGCTAATCCTTGACAAATACCAAACTCCTATATTTCCCCTTAAAAAAGAAGAAAATCCTGTTGCATCACATAAACCAGCTGGCATTTATAAGGTTTAAATCCTTCAAATGAAGATGAAAATTGATTTTACTAGACTAAAATTGAAAAGAAATACTTTTTTTTCATATCATTTGTATATTTATGTTAAACCTGACGGGCCAAAGGAGTAAATGAAGGATTTTTTTAACTAGATGCACTGAGGGTAAAGGGAAGAGCTGGAGTCGGGAGCCTTCCTCACCATCTCATCGTCCTCTTCCTCCTCACTGGGGGCTGCTGGGGGTTTGGTAGGAGATGGACTCTCGAAAAACGACTCCTCTCCATTCTCCTCAGTCATTCCTCCAGACAGGCTGAGAGAAGAGCACACACAGAGAAGAAGAAAGGGAAAACGAAATTAGAACAAGAGTTCAGTGAGTGTGTGTGTATGTTTTTACCCACTTTCTTGTGTTTTTTTTTGTCTTTGTGCATGTATGTGTGTCTGAACTGGATTCCCTTAGAGCCAGGCTCGGCTCAGGCCAAACTTTTACGAGACCTTCCTTACGGCCACCATGGTTGGCCTGGAATAATCAGTTTGATTTACTTATTTATTGGGTCTCTAGTTAAGCGTTCTCACCTTGTGTCCTGTCCCGAGCTGTTCTCCTGAGGTGTGTGTGGGGGCGGAGGTGGGTTGGCTGGGGGCCCAAAGGCTTTCTCAGAAGAAGCTTCATTCATTCCTCCTACATGCTCTTCATCGTGGACACACTCTTGGTCCACCACAGCGCTCACTGTGGCAGCAATGTTCTCCGTCTCTGTCTCTTGTGCTTTCTTCTCAGGTTTGGTGGAGCTCTCATCAGGTTGTGGATGTGCAGACTGGCTGTCTCCTTGTTCTTGAGCAGATGTTTGAGGAACAGAGCATTGTGTCTGCTCCTGCTCTCCTTCAAGCTCTGACGATGCTACTGCTGTAGTGTCTAGTGGTTTTGGTGGAAACGATGAAACTGACTGGGGATCAGTTGTGGTGTGTAAAGCTTCTGCCTGCCTATGTGTCTGTGACTCAGAGATTGTCTTCTCCTCCAAGGTTACTTCCTGTTCTGTGGGGGTCTCACAGACTTGCTTATGATCTGATTGGGCCACATCATGTTGTTCTTCTTCTCTCTCTCCATTGACATGTACATTGTGGTGAGACACGCCTCCTTCTTTTTGATTGACAGCTTGACTTTCTTCTTCTTTCTCCTCTTCCTCCTCTGCCTCCTCCCTATTCGTAGCGGGCTTCAGTGAAGATCCGTCTGTGCCACTCAACAGCTGCAGGGTTACATTCTATAGAAAAAGATATTCATATGATTCAACTAAAAAGATGTGCTCAGAACCCAGGGGTGTTTAAAATCAACTATGCACCAATAGGTCATTTTCATATCTGCTCGAAAATGTTTAGCTGACCAAACTTGAGTAAAAGGCAGTAAAATGTAGCACGGTGGGAAACTAGTGAGAGGTCGGGGTAAAAATACATCTGAAAAAAATCTCAAATTACCCTTTAGATTAATTTGATGGGGGCTTTTAATGTCCCAGTGGAATGGAGAAATCTTTTTGGGGGGATTTTAAAAATATTTATTTACATTTGCAAAGCCAGAGATGAAGATGGACAGCTATTGACAACTGTAGTACATTCCTGCACACACACTAGTCCCGGCCCTTCCTTCTACGTACGCCAACAAAGTATCCACCAACATAGAAGCACATATTCTGGACAGTGACATTGTGTCTCCCTCCCTCACTTAACATGCTCAGGTTAAGTTCCTTCTCAGTGATCTAGTATATGCCACTAGTTATATGCACATAAAACTTTCAGTCATTTTGTGCATTCACATAACACATCATTCATCAGCTTGGTGATTTCTCCTGACATGCTGCTGTGGTGTGTGTCTGTGTTAAAGGACACTTACCTTAATGGTAGAGACGATGACAGCCAGCACAGCCTGGCCACTGTAAGACTCACTGAGGTCAAACTCCCCACGCAGAGAATGGAACACTCCGTTCATCACACGCTTCACCTGCGCACACACACACACACACACACACACACAGATATGTAGACATAGTATCGTATGTATTTTATATTCAATCTATGATCATGTGCTATACTCCTTACTGTGTACAGTGCTATCAATGTAAATATTTCAACTATTCTAAAACAAAGGAAGGAGGGAGGGAGGGAAGGAGGCCTATGCAATCCTCCACTGACATCTGGAGGCAGTGATGTGCTACTGCTGATCATGTTGTCTATTCATTCTGTGACTTTAACACTGACATGAATGATGAATGAGAAAATGCATCCTTATTTCAATGTTTAACATGTGCACTTGGAAAACATGGTCAACTAAGCTAATAGTTAATCTACACAAAGTGAAGGTTGAACTGAACAATACCAGCTATTTCATTACATTTTTAAATTTTACACTAGAATTTTAGCCCTGTCTAGGGTGACCGTGCCCAACCGAATCGTGATGTACCGAACCCAACCGTGCTGCTCAGTTGAAACGAGGCATACGTGTATTGTTAGATGTTGTTGATAGTGTATTATATATTTGATAAAGAAAACAGCAAGGCTCCTACCACCACGCTACTCAGAAATACAGTTTAACTAGTACTGTGGCTACGTGTGGCGCTGCTATAGCCCAGCACTGCTCCTCACCTCTGCTGCAGTGTCTCGTGAACACTCCTGCTCCGAGAGCTTCTGCTCCAGTTCACACACTCTTCTTTCCAGTTTCTCCTTGGCAGCCACTCCTTGCTGCTCCAAAGCTGTGTACTTAAAGAGAATAACATACAGTGACTGTCTGTGTGTGTGTGTGTGTGTGTGTGTGTGTGTGTGTGTGTGTGTGTGTGTGTGTGTGTGTGTGTGTGTGTGTGTGTGTGTGTGTGTGTGTGTGTGTGTGTGTGTGTGTGTGTCAGTCTGTTTCTGTGTGTGTGTGTGTGTGTGTGTGTGAGTGAGTGAGTGAGTGAGTGAGTGAGTGAGTGAGTGAGTGAGTGAGTGAGAGTAGGGAGTTGTTGTGTATGTAGAAGAGTGAAGTCCTAAAGGAATTCCTGAGAAGTGATATCCCTTATACATGCATTCCAATGATGACCATGAATGTAATTAAAAGCCCAAGGCTGGCTGACATGACATCTAGTCATCATCTTACTTTCTCCTGGAAGGCTTGCAGCTCCTCGGTGTGCCCGTGCTGTTGGAGCAACCTCTGGTCTTCTGAATCTCTTGACTGCTTCAGACTCGTAAACTGAGAGAGTGAGAGAGGCCAAAAATTAGGGAATCGCACAATATATATTTACATTAAACTAAGGCCCCTTTTACACACAGTGACTTACAAGGTTGAGCCTTCAGCCTTACAATTGTTCTAGACACTTACCAAGCCGTTAATACAAATGTCATTGTAACGTGCACCGCACCATTTATCATTAAGATTGTACATTTAGTGGCCACAAGTAGGCTACCGGACAGATTTACATACATCAATAGCTCCGTGAAGCGATCAAAGTCAAATTTGGCAGAGATTGTTAATCTAAATGTTTCTTGTTTAACTTTAGTGCTGTACTGTTTTCTTATCACCAGACCGCCTAGACCAGTTTTGTCTTGGGTTCATCTCCACCTCCGCTCTAGCTAACCTAAATTAATGTCACAATACTTTGTATATTTGTTTTCAGCATTTCATTTTATTTAAAAAAACAAGCCAGATTGTTATAAAAAGGGTGTGTGTGCGTCCACATGGCTAGCTGGTCTACCTTTTCCTGCTGCTGGATGAGCTTGTCCTGCAGAGCTTCTCTCTGCTCTGTCAGCTCAGCCGTCTCTCTCCTGTGCTGTTCTTTAGCCGAGGCCAAGGTCTGGTCACACCTGCCCCTCCACTCCTCCTCCAGCTCCGCCTGCAGCTGACTCAACTACCACCCACACCCAACCCCCCCCCCCCACACACACACACACACACACACACAGTACATACCATTAGTGGCCCTATGTGAAGCCATGTTAACAATAGAGCCATAATGCTTCAGAGAGAGGACTGGTTGCACATGCTTGAACCATGCTTGAACCATCACATTTTCATTGATATTCCTTAAAGGCGCACTATGTCAATGTGGCTGTGTCAAGAGAAGTGAATATTTTCTAAGGTTTAATCTCTTAACTGATTAAACAAACGTTCCTCACAGGAAAATTGGATCCCTGGGACACTGTTTGAAGTTGAAAAAGCTACCTTAAATGTGACTGTTTCACTGTTGTTGTTTACAGCAGCAGGGCCCACAGTTTGGTTTAGAAAGATATTTTGAGTCTTATGTTTTGGTTCCAGGTGCCTCAAAATATTTATCGAATTTTATTTATGATGATAGAATTATTCAATAGTAATAAACACATGTAGGGAAAATTTATTTTGTAAACTAACTGCAATCAGACCCAGCAAATGTTAACAAATCCCCCTCCTCTGAAACCTTTAAGTCCATTGTTGGTGCACAGCCCTTTGAGTGGAGGCTACCTGTTGTGATGCGGCGGTGTCGGTGCTGGTCCTGGCCTTACGGAGCTGAACCCGCAGGTTGTCCAGCTCCTGCTGGCTGCTCTTCCGGAGCTCCTCCATCTCCTCATCCCGACTCTGGCGCTCACACTGCCACTTCTGCTTCCTCTCTGACAGGGTCTGAAGACAAAGGAGGACCAAGTGTTTCTCAGCATTTACATGAAAACTAGTTCTTTTTTAGGGGTGACGCCGAAAAGTCAGTTCTTTAGTGGAACGAAAAAAAATTATATTGCGACATATCGTCTTTATTTCTCTTAAAATAATTTATCGATACATAAGCGCCAAATATAACTATGTTCTTACAACATGCAGGTGTTCTGTAAAACGGATTTAGCTATTTTGAAAGTCATTATTTAAAAAGGTACACGATGCAATTTCTTGTACATTGTTTTATGTACGATTGGCCCGTATGTGATGCAAAGATTGCACACTACGAATCTGATAAGCCTGTCATGTCTATTTTGTATGGTCCCTCCACTATTCTTTATCCTTTTTCCCTAGTTCCATGGAGTCTTCTGTGGACTTTGATATTAAGAGTATTACTTACTCGTTCTAGGCTTTCTTTATCAGTCTTCAGGTCCAGCACCTCCTCCTCCATGTTGTTGACTCTCAGCTCCATCTCTTTGCGTGTCTGCTTCTCTGAGCGGTACTGAGCCTGGGCCCTCTCTGCTTCCTCCTCCAGCTCTGAAACACACACACACACACACACACACACACACACACACACACACACACACACACACACACACACACACACACACACACACACACACACACACACACACACACACACACACACACACACACACACACACACACACACACACACACACACACACACACAGCATTGTTAGAACGCTGGGTCTTTAAAGCAGAGCTAACATGGCCTGGGTCCTTTCACATGCATCATTCTTTACTTTCAGAATTTCATTTTGATAAACCTTGATGTGACTTCTGATGATTTGACACACGGACATCCATGACAAACAAGTACAAGGCAGAAGGTTGCGTAATGTGAACTGTATAGCGATCCTACGACTTATAAAGTGGTGTAGTGTGTGGCTGCCTTAACATGTGTTGTTGTATAGGATGAGTTCAAGGCCGTATGAAGAATAGGGGGAAAGGACGGGCTAAATGACTAAACACGTTATGTTGCCGGATTATTCTTCTTGTTTTTTTAAGTCGCTTTAAAGAGCATTGTTCATTCAAATATATGGTCACTTTGGAGGCTGTGATTAGCGCTGATGTTAATTCGTATTACGTGTTACTGAGAGATGCCATTCAAAACAATGAGGATAAACTTAATAGAAAGCATCGTAACTACTGTCAAATTCAGATTCAACAAAAAGTGAACATATCAAACTGTATGATAGTAAGATTAATTGTATTGGACTGCCTTTGTTTAAACTTGCTGTACTTAATAATCTGGTAACTGTTATTGAACTGTTATCTATTTGAAGTAAGCTGATAAGTTCATTTGGACATGAACACCAACCTTCTATCTGTGTTTCCATGGCAGCGATGTGTTTGCTGTGGCTCTCACTGTCCAGCAGTGCTGAGCTGAGTTTCCCCTGCAGCTCTGCAGCCTTCTGCTGCTGAGCCGAAGCCTCCAGCTGTAGGACAGACAGACGGGCTGTGGAGGCAGACAGGTCCTCTGTCAGACGCACCTGCAGACAGACGCAGGAGGAAAGAGATGAGACAAGCTACAGGCTGGCTACTGGTACAACAGGGCTCCAAGTGCAACTGTTTTGGTCACACATGCGCCTAAATATCTGTGGAGTGAGACTAGATATTTTCACTGGTTGCACCAGTGCACCTGAAATGTAATGGCTCATATCTTTTTTTCCTTCTTTTTTTAATAAATAAAAACAAACTAGGTGTGTGACTATATCTGGACTTTATGTACAGAGACAGGCATGGCAGGCTTAATATGATGTGAGCACATGCATAATGTGTGTGAGTGTCAATGTGACACCGTGCTATTTGATACATCCACATTCCTTGAGAGCAGACTACAGGAACCGAGAAGATAAACATAAAGAATAGGATAGATATTCATGATATAGAGAACGAAAGCCTAAAAAGTAACGACGTCTAAAGCACACCCTGTGCAGTGAGAGGTGCACTGCTGGAAGAGCAGCTCACTGACACTGACATTTACATAAACATCTACTGCTGCATCTTTTTCAATGGAGACCTGTTAACATGTTAATCGATCACACGGACGAGGAGCATGTCAATCAACAAGTAGGTGTAAAATCCTAAATACGAATTTTTGTTGAATGTTTTTTAAACATTTTCTAAGCCTGTTTACAACAATTCACAAAATAAGACGTACCTATGTCTATAGGAACTGACAGAATGGTGAACGCTGAAAATGTTATATTTGGTGCAACTTAAATATGTGCTGGTGCACCCATATTAAAAAAGTTTGGTGCACCAGTGCAACCAATGACAAAGTTTAGCCTGGAGCCCTGTACAGACAGACCCAGGGCCACACACAGACAGTGGGAGACAGTGACAGCCTGCATGAGGAGCTACTGGTGGCAAGTGGTGTGAACAGTGTAACCCTGTGGGAGAAACATGGTGAGAGTGAGAGACGACTGATGGAAAAAAGGGGAAAGAAAAGTTAGTTCAATGTCAATGAAGAATGCAACAGGATGAGTCCAGAGGCAGCAGGCAGATGGGATCAAATAGTAGTTCAACACAATGACTAGAGTCAGACCAGCTGTAAATAATGTGCAGAGATCAGGTCTAAACTGAAAACCGCCTTCCTTCTTAACTTGTGGAGAGCATGAGGACAATACTCTCTCCAAATGGACTTCAATGCTTTCAACGAGACACTGCAGGTGAATACGGTAACATTTTTAACTTAAATACATAATCGTGAAACTTTCCAGGTTGATTACTTACCAGTGCATTTTAAACAATAATTTTTTGTAGTAATAGTTTTTCATAAAATGTTTGTAAAGTGCTAAGCAAACAAGACCATCATTGCAAAGAATGTTATTTTTATACAGTTTTTCTTAATGCCTTTGTCATGGGTACGCTCACCCAGGAACAACAGCTGGCGTAGTAAAAACACTACCGCTTTGTCCATAGAGGGTGCTGGAATGAACACAAACTGATCCTCGGAGCACCTTTGAATAAATATGCAAATTTGGCCATGTCACTAAGACCATGTTTCCACCTGGGATTAACATCTGACTTTTTGAATCTGGTTACAAGTGGCCAGCTCTCAGTCCGTGTGTTCCCACTTGTATTTTCAGATGTGACTTCTCTGTCTACTTGTGATTCCATTTACCCGCGCTGTATTTAAATCAACACGTACATAATGTACGTTTGGATTGCTGTTTTTAACCGGTGGGGTTCAAACAAGTAAACATACAGGGTTGTACAGTGCCACAGTTTTAATCGCATTTGCTATTAAAATGCATTAAGCCTACATGCGAAGATAATTACCAGTCTAGGTTGACGAGATAGGCTACTGTCTCATTTAGACAAGGAGGAGCGATAGCACTACGCTGCTTAGAGGGCTCTACGTTAACACTCGCCAAATGCGGGAAATATCATAGATAGAAGGCCTATATAAAAGTCAAAACTCTTAGGCGAGTAAGTTATTACGCCTCTTTGCTTGGTGAAAGATGTGTGTTTGCCGGGCGGCTTTTCTAACGTCTGCTACACTCTTGTCACCACCATCAGTAGCCTACACGGCTTTCTATGCAGTTAAGATACTGCACATGCGAACAGAATATTTCCTGTGGCCTTCACATTAAAAGCCTGTTACTAGCCAAACGCGAGTTGACTTTTATTCTTAAGCAGATGAGAACAGGAAGTCGTTGCCTTGCTGATCTCCAGTCAATAGCAGCGATTTCCGTGTTTTCAGATTTACGCAGTGAAATGAAAACAGAGGACAGAAAGCTTGTCATTTACAATACTGGTGGATGCAACTAACGTTCATGAGGCTTCTATAAAAGCTGCATGAATGCCAGTGATGCATTTTCAACGTATTTCCGCTCAGGCAGGGGGCAGCAGTAGAGTAGGCGGTCCCTAATGTGGACAAAAACCACATAGGTGTTCCCACTACAAAATGAATGTGGATACAAGCGACACAACCGACGTAAACCACCTCCGAATGTGGTTTTTGTGATCCGATCTCAATGCGTCTTGAGAGTGTTTTCACCTGTAGTTAGAGCTGTATTCATGTGATCCGATTACAAAAGTCAGATGTTAATGCCAAGTGGAAACGGGTTCTAATTATCCTTGAATTTGAATTTGCATCTCTTAATAATCTAGATGTTTGATAAATAAATTGCACGGTGTTTGAAATAACAATGTCTTTGCCTGCAGTGTCTCACCGCAAGTCTCAGAATTAAAATGAAAATCATGTGCAGAGATTGTCCTGACTAAAATCTGTCTCCTACCTAACTTGTGGATAGCAAGAGATAAATACTCTCTCCAAATAGACAATGTTTAAGTTTTCTTTGAAAAGGTTCTTCTTCCTGAGTCTGAACTGCTCTTTTTCAGAACAGGGCCCAATGAACTTTTGGATCGCTCTCACAATTTGACTTCAGTCATTGTCTCCTGACGTTGCAGATACTATTTGAGGCCAGTCTGGTGTGGGGACACAGAGAAAACAGGCTCACCTGGCCAGAGCCCAGGTCCTGAGGCAGAGCATGCTGAGAAGAGAGAGCAGGGAATGCTACATGGTCCTCACAGAGCAGTTGGCAAAGAGTCAAGCACTTCTCATCAGATTTGTAACAAGAAACACATAGGGGATACAATAAATAACAACCCGTTCTAGACTAAGAGTAGTTAACAGAAAAGTGTAATAGTGAAGTGAAAATCTAACTGTGAACTTCAGAATTCATAGAATAAAAAGATACTCATGCTTATAGTACGACTGACTGCGACCAATCAGAGCAGTGAATAAGGTGACGACTTTTAGCAAACAGCGGGGCTAACTGGCATATTAAACTTTTGTAGTATCTGGTCGGCAAAACAGCCAATGCACCTTTCTTGCTAATGAAAGATTTGAGTGCCATCTGTTTTTTAAAGAAGTGTCAAGGCCAAAGCCACTTCAAAGAGCGTATCCACAGCAGCCATCTTTGTTGTTTACTATCGGGACTTTGACGGCGCAGCACTGGCGTCATTCACCCACACAGATAGTACGATTTGATAGGTGACATTGCATTTTCTGACACAGTTGATGAGTTCCAATGGTTTGTGCACAGAGTAAGCTGCAGAGCAAATTGAAACTTGCCTGCGCCGATTCTGGATTTCCAGGGTAGTCTAATCTACCTTCACTGACACACTGTGAGTTAATATAATAAACTAAAACCCTGTTCCTACCGATTAATCAGTGTGGCTTAATCTTTGACCGGTCACTGAAATGCTGCATGCCTGTGGTGAGATACACATGTAGCTGTGCTGCATTAGAATCTCTCATCACATGTAGCACTGAGATTAGCGCTATTCAAATATCATGTATCATTATGTATAAGCAGCAGTCTGCAGCCACAAAAACATGATGAGCCACATTATATCAATGTAAGTAAAGTGACACTGAGCAACATGAGGCTCGTCTCACCTTGTCCTGCTCTGCCTGCAGCAGTCTGGCCTGGTTGTGTTCAGTGGAGGACTTGAGGGAGTCGTTCCTCTGTTCCAGCAGCAGGTTACTCTGCTCCATGTACCTGAAACAACCAGTAACAACCATTACATTATGGTTATTACATTATTTGCTCATCATTTGTTTTTATCATACATTATGTTTCCTTGTTACATTATGGGCTCTTATACACCCTAATGACCATTTCAAACATAACCAAATAACAATAATAGTGGCTTTGTCACAGCCATAATTGTGACTGTTGGGACTTTTTTCTCAGCTCACCTCTGGTTCTGGTTGATCAGCTCCCCGATCTTATGGTTTTGCTCCTCAACGCGAGAACTCTTCTCAAAGACCTCCTTTTTCAAACATTCATTCTCCTTCAAAAAAAGAAATAGGGGAGTTTTCAGAACACTGTTTGATTGCTGATGACAAGCCAATGAGAGAATGTAATGTGGGGTTAAAAAGAAAAATAGAAAGTAAGCGAGCGCCAGGTGTGTGTGTGTGTGTGTGTGTGTGTGTGTACCTGGACAATTCTTTGGATGTTGTGCATGATCATAGAGGTTTCCATGGACATACTAGACACACCCATGGACATACTGCCCTGCCTCTGAAGGTCATCTATCTGTAAAAAAACAATAACCAGATGTATTTCCTTTCTGATAAATCCATTCCATTAATAAACACATAGTCTAGCACATATAGTGTTTTACCTTCGACGCCAGCTGATCCACTTTATCTGCTACTTTGCCAACAGATAAACGGATCTCTGTGTTGTGTTGTCTGGCCTCGGTCATCAGGAAGGAAGTGACATCACTGGAGCCTGAAAGAAAATAACACAATCACACCCTATGATTAACCTTTTTATCAAGGACTGGTCAGTTTAAAGATTTGTGTCTATTTTGCTTCCATAACATGTCTTCTTTCATACTAGTGTAAATCAAATGTGTTTCTTTAACTAAAACTTGTCTGTTTGCTTCTTCATACTTCTCCGATATACAATCATTCTTTAACGGCCATTATCTCAACATTAGTTTTTTTTAATACTCTGAACCAAAACTCTCAACTTCTAAAGCACTCACATCAACTTAACTTTCTAGAATCTTTCTTAAAAGATGTTCTTCGTCAAAATGATTACAGAGGGATTTGTTCATTGTCTGATTCATGAAACAAATTTATGGTAAAAAAAAACATCCCGAAAAATTCATTGAAGTCCTGTACAATGTATTTTTTGATTTATAAAATTAAAAAAGTCTGTGTCCAAAATCTGTTCTATAAAGACATTGGTTATGTTATATGTTGTAAAAACAAAAGTAGGATTTTAACTCTGGTCCAGACATCTAGATTTAGATTTTTAAAGAGATGCACATTCAAACATAATTAGTAAGACAGACAGATTTGCATATTTATTCAAGTAAACTTATCAACTGGCAAAGTTTCATAATAGTATCTATAAGTTTTGTACCCTATGCACCTGCAGTGTCCCATCAAAGGCAAAACTAAAATATTAACTACTGATTGCTGCTGTCGTAGAAAAAGTACATCATGAAATGGTGAGAAGGACCCTTAAGTCCCTGTACATAAAGTGAACACTCTTGAGGTAGGATCCTAACAGCTTCTCTTACCCATATATGGGACCGTTTGTGCAGGGTAGACCTGGCCAACAGGCTGCAGCTGAGACGGAGCCATAGAGCTCTGTGTGTAGGAGTAAGGCTGTGAAAAAACATAACACAACCACATTAAGAGATATTAACAAATTTGCTTAGTATGAACTTTCGGATGATGAATGAGTAGAAAATGTTGTGTAAGGTCACCTGAAAGGCATGGCTGCTGCCTGGCAGTCCGGGCTGAGGGCCCACAGTGGACATAACAGGAAGCAAGGCAGAAGAAGGTGGAGCGCTGTGAGCATGGGGATGTACTGAGAGGGAACACACAATACAATTTTGATTGAACGGAATACAATTTTGGAAAGTTACCAAAAAGTCTGTAACACCCTATCTGTGCACCATGATGAAAATACATATGTGAGCAGGTGGGAGGAGCTAACCGTGAGCTGCAGCTGGAGCAGCAGTAGAGATCTGTACTGGAGACGGAGCTGCAGGACCATCCCTCACTCTGCTAACACTGGTGTCCTGGAGAGACAAGCATAGTGTCAGAGACAGAGTTAAGACACCACATGAGATAATTCATAGGCCATATGTTGTATTATTACGCTAACATTACTTTGTGGGGAATGGTCAAAAATCAGTGCACTATAGGCAGAGACATCCTGACTTGACGGTGCTACAGTGAGGGGGAAAGCTGCTGTACTAGCAGACATTTTGATGTCGAAGTGAAACCACTTGAACAATCTGGGCTTGGACAATACACTTTTCTTAAAGCTTCTCAAACTTTTCTCTCTTTGTAATCTTTGGTTGAAGTTGAATACTTTTTGTAATTTTTTTTACTGACGTCTTTTTGGGCTACTGAAACGTATGTAGGGAATTAATCATTTATCGTATTTCTGACATTAAATATACTGCGTGATCAATTGATTTCTGAAAAAATGCTGAAGAGATTCATCAATCATTTAGATGCTTCTTTAATTGCCTAGTTAAAATGATTAAGTGCCATATTAACACAATTTAATTTTGTATTTTTGTTTTGCAGTTTCTCCAATTTAGTTGATTAAAAACTCAAATTGTAGTAGTACTTTTATGCATCTTCCCTTTTTCAAGCTATACTCAGACCTTCTGTTAAACAGATGACGGGCTCGGCTGAGTTTTCCAGGGTCCGTGGTTCTGGGTGCTTTTGTTGGGGACTATTTTCAGTAATGAACAAAACCACATTTGTGACTATAGTGTCTATTTAATGTCAAGTGTGTATATGTTTATAATGCAACAGTATGGTTCACTGAGCTCTATGGTGCTGAGGTTACCAGGTTTTGACACAGACATTACTTGTTTGACATTCATTGCTTATTTTGGCCTTTTTATGGAAATGTTGACAAAGAAAAAAAATAATATAGATTATTCTTTGATATCTACGGTGCATACAAAAAAATTCTACCTCGAGCTCAGAGTCACTGGATTCTGGCTGGCTGGCCCCTCCCGTCATAAAGGGCAACATAGGCTGGCCCATCTTTGCCATGCGGGAGATTAGTTTGGCTTTCGTCACGTCTGGATTCTGAAAGATAGGAAAAGAAAGCTCCCTTCAATACAGAAGCTGCAAAATGGCTTAATACAATCGTTATCAACATATGTCATTAATGAGACAAAGGTGGTTGTGTTACTTACTGCCAGCTGTTCACTGAGGGAGTTTGACTTTGCACGGAGTGGTGGCTCCCTGAAAAAAAAGAAGAAAAAAAATCAAAAACCAATCAGCTTAAGAGACAAAAGAGTGACAGGGATGGGAGCGATCAGATCCAGTATTAGAATCAGGTCCTATATGGCTGCAATCTACTTATCGGATATCGGACTGACAACTGCCATCCACGTACCCATCCAAATACCATAGTCTGTTTTTCCTAAATAATTTTTACTATAAAAAAAAAAAATAAAAATTAAGACCATAGCTATGTGATGGACACACATTAACCCATTGATGACGGCTGCTGTGCGATGCCACATTGGCTCTCCTGCCTGATGCTGCGTCGCGCAGCATTATTACTTTATCTAATTTTCATGGCATTCCCAGCATAGAATGCACTGTCATTGGTTCAAATACACATGAGGTGGGTTTTGTTGATTTTTTTAAGACCACGTGACCACCCAAAAGTTGTGTGGTTTGCCAAAAATCATGTCAATCAAAAAAATAAAAAATAAAAAAATAAAACAAAATAATTTAAAAAATACGCCAGCTATGTCGGCGACAGAACAGTTAGTGGCGTTTGGTGCGCAGAATCAAGGTCTACTATAGACTACTGACGAAAATCACACAACACATTGCATCTATTTATTAACAATATTTAATAATTTTCTAATTCATCTCATTTTGACGATTTTTAGAAATATTTGTTGGTTTGTAAGCGCTAAGGGAGCATGTTTAAATAAAACCTGTGAACCTTAACTTTTAAATGTATTTTATTTCATGTTTCTATGTGCTACACAGGCTTAGATATTAAGGTTTTGGTAGACTTGACAATTCCTACTATTTTTTCAGAAAACCCTCAGGCATTAAGGACATGCATCCTAGATTGC
Organism: Hyperoplus lanceolatus; assembly: GCA_026929865.2. Lineage (NCBI taxonomy): Eukaryota > Metazoa > Chordata > Actinopteri > Uranoscopiformes > Ammodytidae > Hyperoplus > Hyperoplus lanceolatus. The sequence continues at coordinate 6,343,285 of CM049397.1, forward strand.
CATAGTCATCAATGGGTTAAATATAATTTACCAATTAAAAAGTTGAGCTCTGACATTCTTCTGTATTCTGTAATAAATGATGATATGGGACAGTATTGGTATCGATATCCAAAACCCAGATATCAGAATGGGATAGTCCTGATAAATAGTGGATTGGAGCATCTCTACGGATAATGCTGTCAAGCCTTTGCTGAGGCTGAACTCTTACCCTGGTCTGCCTGGCCCTGACACGGTGGGCTGTACTGCAGGCTCTGGGGCCAGGCTCTCCACACTGGGGGCTGGAGAGGGAGCAGCAGACTCTCTGGAACTGGCACTGGCACGATCAGACCCACTGTCCTTGGAAAACTTCACCTAAAAGCACACAGTATGCACTCAGTCTCACTCTGGCTTCACCAACATTACAGGCAACTAGGTGTAAGGATGCGGTGTCCTTACTCCTAGTTGACATAAAGACATAACTGAAGTATCCATGTGATATTAGACATTAAAGGTGCAGCGTGTAATATGGGACTATTTAGTGGCATCAAGTGCTGAAAGTTCTATATTGAAACGCTCCCTTGGACAAGAAGCTACTACTAAAAATCACCCACCACTGCCCCAAGTCTTTCCACAATATCAAGTGACGAGGTGAAGAAGATGTATTTATTTGTTCTATAGTACTTTCTTCTTCGTCTTCCAACAGGTGCATTTCCCCATGACACCCTCTGTATATAAAATCCCATATGGCCATAAGTCTGTCCATTCTGTGCTACTGTAGAATCATGGCAGTGCAACTTGGCAGCATCCGTGTAGGGTGACCCGCTCCTATGTAAATATAAATAGCTTATTCTAAGGAAATAAAAGAAACAAGAACTTTTGTCACTTAAGGGGCCCGTGTCCACCTAACGCCTTTTTCCCACCGCAGCCCTTTTTCAATTGATTCCCAATGAGAAGCGGCGCTGCAAAGGCGGCCGCTCGGAGAAAGCGCAGCGCCCAGCGTTTTTTTCGAGCGTTTTTTACTTTTTGTGCGGCGCTTGAGATTTGCAAGTTGAAAAAGTTCAACTTTTCAGAAAGGCGGTGGGGACGTCACCCGCTTTTTCAAAGGGCCAATCAGATATTAGATCGTCGGGACCCGCCTTAGCAACAAAGAAGACGGAAGAGAAACTGCTTTTTCCGCCTTGTTTACCCGAAACTGTACGAAAATAGTGACTTAAAATGACCAGAACAGAGGGAGGTGAGCCCGTTTGTGGGAGCAGATTAGGCAACACTTGATTCGCTGTATTTTTATCTCCTACGGATGTTTCATGCCACACGTCAGCCTACAACTTGCCGTTGTTTTCAGGAGCCATAACTCCTCATCCAAACAGAGGATGGTGGAAAGTATTCTCTGTTTCATAAGACTACTCATATTAAAATGTAACGATTTAAATAGAAAACAGCAAACCTAAACAGTTAAACCAGTGTTGATAGGTCTGACTGACAGGTGACGATCTGCTTTTTTCTCCTCTGATCACAGCGCTCTCTCCCAGCTCATAAAACGCTTGAAAAAGCGGTCGAAAAAACGCTTGAAAAAGCGGTCGAAAAACGCTTGAAAAAAGCGGTCGAAAAAAACGCTCAGTAGACACACTCCCGAGCGCACAGCCAGCGTTTAACGCTGGAAAAAGGCGTTAGGTGGACACGGGCCCTAATATTGCATTTCTACCAAATCTGTTTTCGAAAAAAAAATCTACACACTGCATCTTTATGTCTCAATACAGGACAGATGTAGGAAAAGGCTCATTGGGTGTTACCCGTTTTAGCTCTGCTTCAAAGATGAGGGTGCTGTTAGCGGGGACTCTGTTAGCCACTCCTTTGGATCCGTAGGCTAGGCTGGGTGGGATAACAATGAGACGCCGGCCTGACTTCTTCATTCCCAGCATGCCGTCCTCCCAGGCCTGTGTACACATAATGAGATAACAACATGAACATGACACTGTTTAGGCTCAGCATTTATAGCTGGCCTAGTGTATTTATTCCAGTGATTTCATTGGTCACAAGTGTTGACAGGTTTGGTTCTGACCGTCATTACAGGTTAACCTGACAGCATCGCTACCATGGTGATCCCCCCACTGGTACCAAGATGATAGATCAATGTATTAATTATGTTGATATTGTAATATAAGACCACAGTGTAAGGATTTGTCTTGACTTTAATGGAGCTGCAAATGTCATGTGATGTTACCCATAGAAAAATAAGAATATAAAACCAGATCAAAAGATACAAATAAATTCACATAGAAGATAGTAGAAACTGAATAAGTCAATGCTACTGGTATTAAGTGCACAGTGTTTTACTCACTTTGATCACTTTTCCGGCACCAACTTTGAGTCGGAGCAACTTGTCCTTGTTCTGGTTGGAGTCGAACATCTGAAAAATTGATATGTATTGATTCTTTGAGTTGTGTTGCCATTATGTGTAGGAAATCATGAGAAAAGACATGATGAAACAGATGAAATAGTGTGTGTGTGTGTGTGTGTGTGTGTGTGTGTGTGTGTGTGTGTGTGTGTGTGTGTGTGTGTGTGTGTGTGTGTGTGTGTGTGTGTGTGTGTGTGTGTGTGTGTGTGTGTGTGTGTGTGTGTGTGTGTGTGTGTGTGTGTGTGCGCGTGTGTGCGTGTGTGTGTGTGTGTGTGTGTGACCTGTCCGATGGCATTGTCCTGCAGCAGCCAGCCTGTGTACAGCACCTCCAGAGAGTCTCCATTCTCCACCGCCTGGCCCTCACCCAGAATCACATCCTGAACCAGCGCAGTGTCTAGGCAGGCCGTGCTGTTGGCTTTGGCCAGACAAACCTGGTGTGTGCACATCAAAGGGAATCAAGTAGAAGTCAAGACACACAAGCCTTCAATGTGGTGACAGTTTGTATCTAAATGCCTTGTTTCAACTGAGCGGTGCGGTGCGGTGCGGTGCGGTGCGGTTCGTTACGATACGGCACTCAATTATTTGCGTTCCTACTGTCAAATGTGTGGAAGGGTACCAAAGTAAGCGTACCGTTACCTATTTTGGTCCACGTTTTGTTGAGCTACACATTGTGTTTCCACGTACTGTCTGCAGTGGAAACACAAGCCAGATCTAGGGTTACCGTTCCGCACCAAACCATATTGTACTGCTCAGTGGGAACAAGGCATCATTCAGAATGATAAAGGCCTGATAACTATGCTCTCCTCCTGCGTCACTCACCTCTTTACTGAAATCCCATGAAGCCTTTTCAGAGTCAAACATCAGGGACCAGTTCTGCCTCTGGTCGTCATAGAAGGTGCAGTAATTGTTTGGCTGGACCTGCAGCACAGCACCAACATGTGGTCAGGAAGACAGGGGGAGGAACTGCTAGTGCATACATTTATAAAATCAGTAATCTGATTGGTCCACAGAAGCACAGGGCATCTTGCTCCTGACGCTATATGTTCTAATCTACGCGGAATGTAGTGTCATTAACTGCCACACTTTGTAAATGGTTCATTGTTATCCATTGATGTTTTTCAAAATCATGATATCTGATGAAGGTTTTACTCGATGTTCTATGGTTTTATGTTTGGCCAGATAATTTCCTTTTTCTTTCTCTCTTTCTACAAATGTTTCCTTACTTTATTAGACTCGTGTGATGTTCATTTTAATGCATCAGATGTTTTACATGTATTCTTCATTTTAAAGTCCGTACTCACGGTGAAAACAAAGCCCACGTGAATCTTGGCAGTGGTCACTTGTTTCTGTTGGCTCAAGTACAGAAGCAGCTTGTACTGTAAGAGAAGAACAGGGGCATTATTCCTACAAATCAGAAAGTCACAGCAGCATTAATCTCAAACAAGTGACCCAGCTAGCAACAAAGCTCCAACCTCTTTAGTTGCGTGGTTGCCCAGCACGGCTGCTCCCAGCTTGCCTTGCTTCACATACTGTCCGCTAATGCTGCACATGACACACACACACGCGCACACGCACACACACACACACACACGCACACGCACACACACACACACACGCACACGCACACACACACACACACACACACACGCTTTTCAGTTTGAATTGGCATCAGATGATTGGGGCATTAATGGCTTAATAATATTATGTAGTTTATTTTGATAATTTTGCGGAAATGTGTTCTGTGTCTATTTTAGTTTTATAAAATGCATTAAAAAGCTGACAAAAATACAACAATAAAGTGGTTTTAAAACATAAAACAAAAGTAAAGACGTGTGTGTACTAACTATCTGAAGGCTTGTGCTGGTGTGGCAAACAGCACAGCGGGAGCCCCGGGCGGTGGAGATGGTTTTTGTGGGGCCGGTGCTGCAAAGGGGACAATAGACAGGGTTAGTTCAGCCTCTGCATGGTGAAATACTAAATACAATGGTGTCTGTTGTGAAGGTGTTTATTTTTTTATTTTTTTTACCTGAGGAGTGTGAGTTCTTCCTGGGCTGTTTGGGTGCTGTGTACTGGAAGGACTCGTTCCCCTGGCTGCTGGCCTCCTGGTCTAGTCCAAACAGGGACGCCAACTTGGCCCTGCAAAGCACAAAGAAGATCCATCATTAGATATATATGGGTTATAAGTTTGCTATGAAATGTATCACTCTATGGAGACATGTATCCACTCCCCACAGTGCCCCGTGCTTTAGAAGGTGCCTGAACCAAATGATTTTCCTTTGCTATAGGATGGAACGGATTCGCTTTAACAAAAGCAATTCACAAGACCGTTTTAGTGAAGGGGTATTAACTGCTTGATTCAGGTGCTCTGCTGCTGTTCATATTTTTATTTTATTTCATTATGTATACACTGATTTAATAATACTGTCTACTTTTACCCACACAAACTTATTCAAAAACCTCAGAACTACAAACTAGGGCTGCATCTATCCCAAAGACTATTTGTGCCATGCCAAGGAAACAAATGAAATGTCCTCCTGAGCGTGGCCCTTATAACTCGTACTACCTGGTAGCATCTAACAGTCGTCACTATCAACTGATGGGTCAAATCATTCAGAGAGGGATTAAACAATGGCCATCACAGAAAGATAGAGCTTCCTCTTTCCTCTACATAACAACCTCAATGACAACTGAGCCTCAATCTCCAATCATTAAAAGAAGACGGATTGAAAATATGAGAATGAAAGTGTATTCATTTCAACAGCGTAAACCAGAGAAATCTCTTCTTAACTCAATACAATCCTCCAAATCCGTCTCAGTCATACCAGCATCTCATGATCTAATTGATGGAGCGCCATGACAACTCAACAAACACCATTCACAGGAAGAAAAACAGGGAAATGTCATGTGTCAAGCTCCAAAAAAAATAGTGAGTGGTGAGAGTTAGACAAGCTATTCTAGTCATATATATTAAAAACAAAAAGTTAAACTACAATCATTCAAAACTAGACCGTTACCGCGTCACATTACTGCAACGTCACTACAACTACAAGTTCACCCACATAGGCACTACACTCACTATTTCTTTAGGCTATGAAATCTGCCAGGCCAGACCAACATATGAGCAAAGTTCACGAAACAAGACAAAACTTGGGGTAAAAAGTGCCCCATGCATGCATTGCTGCCTTGCCTGTACTGACCCCTGGAACTCCTTCCAATAGTAGTCACTGGAATCCCCCAGGACCAGCATGTTGAAAGCCTTCAGGCCCTCATCCCCGATGGTCAGGCACTGGGATGAGACAGGGCAGTCTGTTGGCATGTAAGATTAACTCCGCCTGGCCACTAGCCACCAATATTGTGCCTCCCGAAAATCTGCAGTCACACCACTGTGGCACATTCAACAGCATAGCCAGGGGCAAGAAGCTGTGGAGCTCTGACTCTAGTGCACCATCCAGGCTAAGTAGAAACTGGGCTAGCCTCACTCCGCTAACAGGCAGCATGTGAGAGGAATTAGCCCTCTCTCCATAACACTCCTCCCTCGCTCTAACACTGGCTGCTTATTCCACCAGCACATACACACTGTCACACAATGCCCAGGAAGTGGCAGAGAGCAACACACACACTTATTGCTTGCCTTGTCTAAAAATATGCCGTAAAGTGAAGGCCTCTTAATTCAATCACAACAACCTCTATTTAAAGACACCACACGCAGGCAAAAACTGTTATTTTCAAGCGTTGGAGAATTTTGAGATTTTGGTCTATTTTGGTCCATTCATTGCATGTCTTAACTCATACTAGTATAAATCAAAGGTCCAAAATGTACATTTAGGTGTTTGACTAAACCTTTTTCTGTTTGCGTCTGTATATTTCTCCTATACAGCAATCTTTAATGGCCATTATCTGAAAATGAGTTTTTTTCAATCATCCGAAGAAGACCCTCCACTTCTAAAGCACTATACTGAAGGTTTATAACATATTTGTTCGGGTGTTGTTAGTTGGCATTAATGATAAGACACAAATAGTTTTTTATTTATAAAAAAGAAAAAAAGGCTGTATCCTAAATCTCTTCTGTACAAACTTTGGACACTTATCTGTTGTCAAAATCAAATAAAAGATTTGAACTCATCCAACATCTAGATTTTTGGTTTTTAAAGAGATGCAAATGTACACATCATTTTCAAGATGTCGACTGGCAATGTTTCATGATGACATCGATAAGTTAAATAAATTGTACCCTATTCACCTGCAGTGTTTCCCTTGATAGGCTTATAGGTCTGTTTCTATTATTACCTGAACACAGCTTTATTCTGGATTCTATATCCTGACAAGCTCTCTAGTACGAGTACTTGCTTTAGCTCTTCAGAACTGTGTATTCATTGTAAGAGAATCATTTTAAGTGACATCAATTTTTAAAAACAAATCAACAAATGTTGAGGTTATAAAGTGGAACCATGTAGTGTGGCTTTACCCATGGAAAGTCACACAACATGAAGCAATTAAGTCTTTTTGACAGCAACAAGTTAGCTAAGCCACTTCCATATACATTTTATGGCTGGCCATAAACTACAGTCAGATGAGCACACGAGCAGAGTCATGAAGACATGTGATCACTCATAGGGGCAGAGGCGGCATCCATGGGAAATCATCAGTGCTATTCAATCCAATAGATCTGAGGTACGTAGACCTACTGGTTTATGCTGAGGGTGAAGTGTTTTAAGTGAGGAAAGTAGCCAACCCTCAGCAACTAATGTGAAGATATAAAGTGGCATCAATGATCCAGCATTGCAGTGAGGGGTTCAACACCATGGTTTAACTTTGAGCAATATCACAGGTCACTTTCTACATGCATGTTCTAGTGAGTGAGTTGACCTATGTTTAAAGAAAATTTTGAGAAAAAAAAAATTGAATAATCAATGAAAATAATAAAAAATGATTATGATCATTTAGAATAATCACTGACATCATAGCTTTATGCTAAATAATGGAACCCGAGAGAGAGAACAGCGTCCAAAGAAAGACACATACTTTAAAACTTCTATTTTGCCAAAGGTATGTGGAAAAATAATTCCCAGCAAGTCAATAAATAGCCACATTTTAATCAGATTTGGCCCTTCCAGACCTAAGCTAACCTTGGCTAAATGGAGCTAAGCTAGTTAGCTCGCAAGCTAAGAGCATTAGCTCGGTGGAAAAAAATACACTCACCCTCCTGCGGGAGACAGGAAGTCCCCGTCTTCATCGTCTCCTCCGCCGAACATTTCTGGGGGATTTTAGACTTTCCTTATGAAAAAAAAAACACATACACACACCGGCTAGCTATCCTTACATGACTAGGGTTTGTTGAAATGCTTGTTCCTCTTCCTGGTTTGTGGTGGTATCAGCTGACTTTCCACCTGACCCTAATTCACTGTGCTGCAGTGACCACTGGAGGGCGCCAGAGACTCGTAGAGGAATTTCAGATGACCACACACATAGGCCGTGTCCGGACTGCCATACTAACGTCCTACTCATACTCATTTTGACTTCAATTTGAGTATGTGACGGTTGGGTATGCGAGTTTGGGTATGCAAGAAATTCCCGGATGAGTACTAACTTCCGGGAAGATTTTGGGTATGAATCGATTGTATACTTTTCCTACTCAACCGCCCCACAATGCACTGGGTCAGGAAAATGAAATATTTTCGAGCAAGTTGCTAGGCAACGACATTGTTTGGGGTCCGCGATCTGACAGCTGTACGTGCAGTCAGTCATTCATAAACTCTTACAATAGATAAGAGATGAAGATAAATACCTAACAACATTAGATTTACTAAGTGAAATGAGTGTTGTGAGTCTGATAGTGGAGAGAGATCAGAACAGATCGCTGTTCCACACCCGTTCCACACACCGCGGCTCGTCCAGCTCAACTCACAGACAGCTGAGTGCTGTGATGAGCCGGACAGAGAGCGTCGGAGGGATCCTCCGCCTCAAAAAAACACAATTATAAAACAAGAGGTCTAAAACACAGATGATGAACACAGGACTGTAAAAATCGAGTTCAATATCTAATCTGTAGAGGGCGGTTATACGCTAAACAGCGTCTAAACTGCCTGAATCTTATAAGAAGAAGAAGAAATTCTTCATGGCTTGAGTATACTTCAACTGAAAACGTTTCGACGCACCTCGCATACACAATCGATCTTTGAGTAGACAGTATGTAGTATATAGATGGTGAGTATGTAGGACGCTAGTATGGCAGTCCGGACACGGCCAGTGGACAGAAGGGAGCACAAGGTCATCATGAGTTGAAACCATGGTTGATACTTGAAAGTGCTGCTTAGTCAAGTAGGTATGCCCAGTGACTGTCAAGGGACGCTGCCCTGACCTTTGACCTCACACCAGCGTTTATGGACAAGAAAGTCTCTTATTATCTATAATAAGAGACTTTCTTGTCCATAAACTTCTATAGAAGTGATAACGAGTGGCATTATTCTACAAAAAATCAAAAATTTAATTGATAAACAATTAAAGGAATACTTCACCCATATGGAACCAGCGTTCTATCATTATAAAATCACTATTAGCCTATAATATAATGAATGAGGTTTTTCTTTACTCAGTCTTCCCTCAGTCTTCCCTTGGCCCAGCTGTCCTGTAAATCCTGACCCTTACTGTGATGTCACAAGAAGGAAACTAGGGTTAGACAGTGAGACCATAAAACACTCTTTCTGCCTTTTCTCAGACTAGGATGATCCGATTGCAATTTATTTTTGCACATTTACACTAGCCTACATAGGATCTCCGAGTCCAATACACCTTCATATTCCAACCAGTGAAGTATAGGCCTTTAACACTCAATTAATTCCCGCACTAATACATTGAGTTAGAACTCACAATTACAATAGGAACACTGGAAAATATCCCAGAGGTGGTTGTAGATAACTTTTACCAGAGTAAATGCAGATAAGACATTATTTATTTATTTAGTAGAAAAGTAGAATGATCCTCATGTTAAACACTTTATACTTGAAGATGTTCTTTGCAACTATTTTAATATTATGTATTTGATTTGATTTGATTTACATTTATTTCGAACCTTACAAAAACTAAGCAAAAAGGTCATATTGGAAACAACAATATCATACAAATAAAAGCACAATGCAGCTGTAGATTGTGAAACACTATCATTTGGATTATCTAAAATAGGAGTAGGACGAAGTACACACTTTTTTAATGCCTGACCCTCTCCATAAATCATTGTGAATAAATGTTCTAAGTTAATTTAGGGTGTATTCACACATGGAAAGTCCGTTAGTTCACTTGCGTTGGTCCAGACCAAATAGAATTTTGATTTTTTTTTGTTGGTGTGGTCCACTTTCATATTGCCCCTTTTGCAAGTGAACCAGCATTACGAAGCAAAACCACACGTGATCTGAAGTCATTCATTCATTGGACAGACATTCTGGGGTGGAGAGAAGCAGGAAGAACGAAGTAAAAACTGCGAAATATATCATTGATATAATATGGGGTTAAAAATAATAAAAATGCCTACATCTAGCCTATAAATAAAGAAGAAACACATCAAATTATTATTGTTTCATATGGTTATAATATGTAGCCCCATGTCAATGCCACGTTATGTGGCTTCTAGCCTACGATGTGAAACATCATTTTTACTGTATTTTTCCTGCTGGACGCGCGGCTCGCGTGAAGAATAGGCTCAAACTGAAACACAGCTGATTTAGCTGTGTATCAGCTGGGTGTCAGTTCGGCGCAGTTCAGCACCAAACTGACACGGGGATAGTATTGACGGTCCCGTTGGGAAGAACAATAAAAACACACACTTCATGCAAAGCGCAGCGTGAACCTGTTGGCACTGTACGCTACGGAAGACGCTCCTCTCCATCTGATCGCTGATCCGCACGCGTCATTATCAAATGTAATATTTTCGCTCGGGGCTCCCGGTCAAACCACCACTGATCTTCCTAACAATGGTGACAACAACACTTTCCCATAATGTGAAGCTGATGGCGATTTATTAAAAAAGAAAAGAAAGAAAAGGCGCAGTGCTTCCTGCAATTGGGTCGGATCGAGTCCGGCCAAATTCACACCACAAACGAACTGCAGCAGAGTGCGTTTCGAAGCGCATCGAGACCACCTCTTCAGCTGGGTCTCGGAGCGTTTGTTTGGTCCGCCCCCGAGTGCGATTGCTGTATTCACACCTGTCTGAAAGATGCGCACCGAGGGTGGAAGTGCACCTGAGTTCGTTTCAACCGAACTAAACACAGCATGTGTGAATACACCCTTAGTCAATTTAGTCAATTTACACAAGGCACATTGAAATGTGTCTTTTTGCATATCCCCTCTCAACACTGCTGAGGCAAATGCCTTGCTCAAGCACACAATGGTAGAGATGGTGGGCACAGTAGATGTTAGACCAGCCACCACTAGTTTTACAAATAACAATCTCCTGTCCGGTGCAGGGGATCAAACCAGTGACCTCATGGTTACTGGTCGGCCCCTAGCTTCCATATATATAAACCCCTGAATAATGTTTTAGCCTTCTCAAAGGTGTAGTAGTAAGCAATCCTGGAGAATGGTTGTTTACGTACCAGTTTACAGAGCCTAGGCTGTATAGTGTATATTAACACCAGCATTCTTTTTTTGAGTGCACACACAGCACGGACAGGTAGTGAGGAGATATTCACTGATTTTGAAAAAAGGGATTTGTCAACCAACATTCTCCAGAATCACTTTCCCACCTTAAACATAGTTTTACTTATCCATTATCTTACACATTATACAAATGTTATCCCAGCATGTAACAAGTCTCTAGAATGTGTTTAACATTTGCTATTTTAATTTGGAACAGTAATATTTTTTATTATCTGCCGTTTTTTCTTATTTTATATATACAGTACATAGGCCTATACTGCATATACTACGTATATACACTGTAAACACACACACACACACACACACACACACACACACACACACACACACACACACACACACACACACACACTCACTCACTCACTCACTCACTCACTCACTCACTCACTCACTCACTCACTCACTCACTCACTCACTCACTCACTCACACACTCATTTACTCACTCACTCACTCACTCACTCACTCACTCACTCACTCACTCACTCACTCACTCACTCACTCTCATGTATTTAGATGTATTTCTTGGTTACATGTTTTAGACTGGATTGACTTGAAAGTTTTTTTTAAAGTCTGGCTTTCTTAATATCGAATCAGTACACTTTTTTGTTACTAGCCTGGAGTGACAGTGGATCCTGTACATATCATTGTATAAAGAAGTCAAAGAGAGCTTCCCCCTCATAGTACTAGAGAACTCCCTGCCCTCAGTGGAAAAGCCATGCACATATAAGGAATGATAAAAGATAGAGCGTCAGTGTGAAATAATATGATACGCCGTAGGGTCAGACAGATTTGTCCCGACCCTTAGATCCAATCTAATGACATTCTCTTGGTCAGAGTGACTGTGGCTTTACATACATGACATATGGAGCGGAAACCAACCACCAACCTGGTATCAAATGTTTCCCCGTCATCACAGGCCAAAATAGATCCCATTACATACACATAAACACAGCCATGTTCACTGCTGTTTATGTTAATGCAGTCCAAGGCCCCCGTGCCTTTCTTTCTTTGCCAAGTTCATTATTAAAAGAGCTGCATCGTTTGCCTGAACTCTAAATAGAATAAACAACATAAATGTTAATATGTTCTGACATATAAATAACACTGTTTTAACCAAACTAGCATTAGGCGTCAAGGGAGGCAATGTAGGTCTGTCGGATGAAATATCCCAACTGAGAATGAGAACTTTTTGCGAGAGTTTTGGAATTTCAGATTAAAATACATGTATATATTTTGCCTTTCTGTCTCTCGAAGCTCATTGGACAGATACTCCATTCATAAAATCTATGGACAATACGTTCCTTGATGCACATTTTCAGTCATCATAAACATATGAGAGAGCATGAAGTTGATTGTTGTAATGCAGTTTGAGCTTGTTTGGATCACTTTCAGTTGTTCTGTATTGATTTACTTTCTAAGCATCATTAAAAACATTTGATAAAAACATTTTTTAAGTGGTTGAATACCTTGTGGAAAACCTGTTTGGCAAATGGAATGACATCATTTTGATTTGGTACATATTTGGTTTGAACTTTGAAATGATTTATTATGTGTCGTCAATATATTTTCTGTTCACCATTCACGCAGCATTTTAATTACTTTGAGCAGCTTTTTAACCTCACCCCCTAATCACAGAAACAGCCAGTAACTAAGTGCAGTCTTACTCATGCTGCACTTTGTCAGTATATATACGATGTAGTATCTCATCATAACTCATCATAAACTCATCACAAAGTCCCTCCCCACACCGGTCAACACATACACACACAAAGGATGATTTAAAATATAATCCATCTTCTTTTACTCTCTTTCAGTATTTACACATGGTCATTTTACAAGTAATATTACTTTAGATTTTATGGAACCATCTTTTTTTTTTACCTATATCAAAAATATACAAAAATAAAATGGCATCTCTTTTTTTTCTTTTCCTTCCTATATATCACAAGGTGTCATCAGTCCATTGCTGTTGTTTTGCTGTGCGCGTTAGGAGGAAGAAGAGGTAGTATGGGGTTTCCTGTTTCGCTTGGCCCGACGTGTGGCCGCCGGAAATCGGATGAACTCAAAGTGTTTGCTCTGGTCTGTGTTGGGGAAGGGGGGCGGGCCCGTGTGCAGCCTCTTGATGAAGTGGACCTCTCTCTGGTTCTCCCTGGTCCTGGAGGCTTTGATGGGCCTCCCTTTGCGGGTGAAAGCCACATACCAGCCCTCATACTTGGCATTCTGGAAGGCCGTGTAATTGTTCTCCAGCACGATCTCTGTGAAAATACAGTCCCTGCTCCGGCCGTTGGGCTGCAGGCGCGAGGAGACAAGAGGGAAGGTTTTAGTGACAGACACGGAATGCAATGCCTTCCGATTCATTCGCATACAGTAGGGCCACACATTACACCAGGAACTGTTACATCATACATAGGTAGGTGTGTTACTGTTAAACAATCTGAAAGTCATATGATCAGACTGGCATGTTTTTATATACAGTATTATACATCTTCTAAAAAGGTTGGAATTATAAGCATTAAAGGTCATGTGCAAAATGCACTTTTTCTTGTTTTTTGTAACATTAATATGGGTACCCGGTTTGACCACAGACTCACAAAGTATGAGAAAAAACAACCAACTCTCCTTTTTCTCCAACTCCTTTCTGAAAACCTTTTTTAAACTGTGTTGAAAACAGTCAGATTTCTCTCCCCTGTGACATCATAGGGGTTAGCCACTCCCCCACAGACACACAAACTAACAACCTAACTTAGCACTACCTTCACCTGTAATAAGCCACACCCCCAGATCCCCCTGAATCTAACACTAATCTGGACACGACGCCATGAAAACAGTTTCAAGTAGAAACCTAAATGAATTCAAAATGTTGAACCTGAAAATGAGCAGAATGCGTGATCTTTAAAACTCTCACGGGTTTTGGTTCTAGGACAGGTGGGTAATGTTAGCCAACATTAGCAAGAAAGCCAATAAGGCATCCCTTTAAAACATCTTACCTAATAAAAAATAACTATTACAGACAGAATGAAAGTTACACATTTCAGTTGTCTGAAGTTGGAATGTTTTTTATACCCATCAATATTTTGGATAAGAATCGCTGTACAAAAAAAACGTCCCTTTCCTCATGTCCTGACAGCACAGTTTGACGGTTCCCACACCCTGAACCAGGAGGAGAAATAGATTTATGACTTGTCCTGTCAGACACATCTGTGAATCCATCTTTTCCATTTCCATGAAGGAAGTGAAGGGTTGACTCATGACCAAACACACACAGGCATGATGCATGATGGGAAGGCTCAGCGCCTATCGCTCAGACCCTCTGAGGATTTCACTTTTTCCAGCACATCATGTCCTGGGTTGACTGACAAGCTATGAGAACGCAGTGACAACACGACTCAAGCTTTTCAGTAAAGGAGCTGCACTGTTTATATCTATCTATCTATCTTATCTGATACGGCCAGGCCATTGTAAAATCATAAAAGGATTTTGTTTTTTTGTTCAAAAAATGTTTGACTTCTGCCTGTTTTCTTCTTCTACAGAGCAGTGAATCCACTCATATAGAACCTTTACGTGTCACATTAAAGGTGGAGTCAGCAATTCTGGAGAATGCTTGTTGTCAAAATCAATATCTGTTAAAATCAGTGAAAATGTCCCCACAGTCCGCTGCCTGTGTGCACACTGAAAAAAAAATCCAGTGTTGTTGATACACTGTCTATAGGCTCTGTGAACGTGCATGTTCTAGTTACGATGGGCCCCCTTTGATTCGTTTATATACCAGCTTACAGAGCCTATAGGCTGTATATTAACACCAGATTTTTCAGCGCATGCACACATACCGACAGGTAGCGGATTATGAGGAGATATTCGCTGATTTTAACAAAAAGTTTGACAACAAATGTTCTCCAGAATCACCTTTAAAAGAAATGTTGATTATTTGACTCCATTTCTCCTTGCAACAATAGACTGTTCCATTTCAACACTTTGACTTCAATGAGCTTCATTTTTTTTTACACTGTGGATTCAAAACGTTCTGTATCTAACTAAATACAGGAGTGTTACACCATACCTTTCCAACCAGTTTGCCCTTCCGGTTCATGCAGAGGTAGCGCCCGCTCTCCGCGCCCCTTATCCTCACTCGGCTGCCAAACGTGTCCGTCTCCACAAAAAGTCGAGCTATTGGAATTAAAAGAGAGAAGAAGACAGTGAAGGATTATGTTTCTGTATTTCAAAGAAATCATTGTAAAGTGAAGCCCACGCAAAAGCAACATCTCATGCTCAAATCTTTCTGATCATCAAATATATCAGGAATTACAATTCTTTACTCTACTGCACAATCTAAGACATCAAGAGCATTTTGAGGTCCACTATTTGTTCTGTTTAGGTATCTCATATATCAACAATACAGCATGGAAAAATGGTCAATTAAGCCACTTCAAATTGTCATTCTTCCCCCATGGGACGACATCTCTGCTGAGCTGAAACTACAGACCAAACAGTGTTTTAAGTGTTGAGTAAATAACATCTCAAAATGTTATCACTGGACATTAAAGAGCTCTATTGGAAGCAGAATAAACATTCTCAATTGAATTTGTCCTGCCAGTCACTCACGGCCTTTGGGGGCATTACAACAGCCTTGTGTATTGGGCCCACGGAGACAAAGGCCTTGTGCTAATCAGCTGCTAATTCGCCAGACGATGGCTTCATGGATACAGCAGGGAGGGTACTATGCATTAACATATAGACCTGAAAACACCTCACAGCAGGCTGGAGGTGAAAAGTGATGGTAGTGCCTGAGGACATCATCAGTATCCAGCAGAGGCTTTGAGGGGACTGGGGTCAACAACAACACAAAAAAAAATGTGTTTTTGTATTCCCAGGTCTTCATTTAATTCATGGGAAGAATCTCATAAAGTATTTCTGCCACCATAGAATATTGGACAAGGTGATTGTCAAGAAAGGCATCATGGAAGATTTGAATTATCTTAAGCTGAATTATTAAGATAACAAGATATTATCATAATAAAGATTGTTTAACCTAAACTGTTTCTGAATGTCCAAATGCAGTCGAAGACGGTGTCCTGCATATAACATTGCTCCGTTTTTACAGGGTCAAGATAATAAATACAAATTAAAAATGTACTAAGTAGAACTTCAGCAGTGGCGGAGTATTCAGATCATTAACTTAAATAAAAGTACAAATTCTAAACTGTAAAATGACTCTGGCACTAGTTAAGGTCCTAAATGTATATGTTACCTAAGTAGAAGCATGAATGAGTATAATCAGGAAAATGTATTTAAAGTATTAAAAAGCCATGTCATTTTCGGCATATTTGGCTATAATCAATATTTAGTCAATGGCCAATTAATTTCTGTCAGAGTTGGGTAGGCTTTATAGCTTAGAATATTTACTTAGCTTTCCATATGTTTATTTTACAATTCATTAAAATACAATTCAATTTTTCTCAATTCATAAAGTAAGAAGTAACTTCAGTTAACAGATAGATGGAGAATTAACATGGAGTAAAAGTTTGAATATTTCCCACTGAATTGTTGTGGAGTAGAATTAGAAAGTATAGCATTAAAAGACAATACTCAAGTATATATAAGTGCCTCATCTTGTTCTTATGTAAGGTAGGACTACTTGTGAAAATGTATTTAGTTACAATACACCTCTGGAGTGTATTTACAGAACATACTTTGACTGCAGTGTGAAGGCAATAGGCTACAGGAGAGGCACAAACTGGGGCCATAGTTCAAACTAGCTACTGTCCCAAAGTTAAAAAAAAATGTTGATGTGTATTTTTTGTTGTCCTATCCTATTAAAGAATTGTGGAGTTGCATTAAAATGAAGGAATCTATCCACGGTACAAAATTGCTCTTGAATCCTTATGGAGCTCCACTCAAAAAACAAAACAAAAAAAAAAACATATCAAAACCAAAACATATCCAAATGTCCTTATAGGTAAAGCGCAGCAGCAGGTCTCAGGTCAGATCTTACCGTACATATTTCCGTCCTCGGCGGTGGCGTTGACCCGTTTGCCGTGTATCTGGACGTGTTTCCCGCTGGTGCGACTGTAGAGCTGGTAGACTCTGACCTGTCTGCGGCTGAGCTGGTCCGTCACTGCGCCCTGCGTCCTCACATACTGGTTAAAATTAGGAGACGGGTGATTCTCCCCCTTTTTTTATGCAAAAGGGAAAAATAAAATACATAACTTTTTCTAATCTGGCAATCTGGGATAATGAAGAAAATGTGTGTAGTATGGCCAATTTGAATTTCATCACCACTAAAACAGGTTGAACAGTTGGAATTGTCTATGCCTTGTTTTGACACTACACGTATAGCCTATACAAGTTAATAATATCCGTGTTATTTATTCAATGTGACATTTAGAACGGAGTAATTTATTAGAAGCTGTTTTTTTAGCTACTTTAAAACACATGTCTGATAAACTATGGCAAAATGATCATTGTCCAACAAAGTTTTGAGTGCGCTTACCTGAGCTTGGCACCACAGCACGAAGAAATGAAACGATCTGCAGGAGTAAGAATAGCCCAGTTATTATAAAGAAGTTAACGTTTGGTGGGAATCACACAATGTAGGCTATACAATGTATAAGTCTCCTTACATGTAAATACAGCGCTGGTTTATTCCATACATTCTCGATTTTTTTTCTCCTCCGATCAAGAGACGGAATCTTGAGGCAGATAAATCCCAAAAGGATGCGGTAAATAAATCCAACGGAGCTCCCACAGTGTCGCATATGCACCCCTGACCTGTCCATCCACAACACCAACACACAGTCTTCTCTCGATGAAACCACCTCGTTAGTTATTTCTCCTCCCGTCACACTGATCAAAAACCTGATCCAGTTGACTGAGCGGTGGTGGAGAGCCCTTCAAAAGATCCGTGGCGCAGCGCACCAGACGCACACCCATCCATGATGAAAAAAAGCTCGTTATAATTGTGCGCTCTCTCTCTCTCCCTCTCTCTCTCTCTCTGTCTCTTTCTCTCTCGCTCTCTGTGAGGGGACCCCCGGCCCGGCTCGGTGCTGCAGCTCTGCTTGGGTTAATTCCAGGTTTTGAAAAGCCCTCTGTCTCACAGGGATCAGGCTGCTCGCTGGTTAAATGTTGAAAGGCAAAGTCCCTCCCTAAAATCTTTTTCTATTGTGGGTGGGCACAGTAGGCTAACTAGGAGCCCTAATGATGATTTAATAGGTAGACGACTACATGTGCATGGACGAGAAATCATTCACATTCTTTAGGATTAGCAGGGGGAAAAGTTAAATGGCTATATTGTCCTATAAAAAAATCCCCAGAAATATATTGCAAAAGTAAAACAAGAAACTAGTTTGAAAGTTTCAGCACCAATACAATTCCATACTGTCTGTCTACAGTAGACTATTATTGTAGCATTGTATTTAAAAGAGAGTTGCCTAATGGCACCTTGTGGGTGTGGCAATTAGGTGTTAAAGAGACCACTGCCCCTCTACCTCAGTCAGCCAGCCCCCACCACCACCACACTCCTCTTTTATCTTATGTTAACTGGTCACACTTCCAGCTCATGTAAAAAGGAGGCCAAAACAAATCATACAGACAAAAGGCCTGTTTCATCTTTACACAATCGGCAATCAACATCCCCCAGATGAGCAGGATACTGCCTCTTCCTATTGCTTTGTAAAAAACAATTCATTCACCGAGAAGAGAGTAGATGCGTCAAGACACTTTTTTTATTTAAAGGCTTACAGTACATCCCAATTACACAAATGACTAAATAATTTGCCTATAAGGGGGACTTTACATTTAGATACATTCTCTCCTATGACTGAGCACGCTAGAGATTCAGATATGGAAAAAAACAAGGGAAACTTCAGGAAAAGCGTAAGATGAAGAATTCCACAAGCAATGCAGGCAATGAAATAGTTCATAAAGTCATAGATCGGTCTATATTTTGCTATAGCCGCCAAGTCCAGATAAGAGTTTGTGTCAAGTGCCCTCCCCATGCGACCCTTTCTCACGTTCCCTTGACCCCCTCCCCTCACCACCGGGACGGTGAGAGAATGCAGCCATTAGGCCTGTCTGACATGTTGATCTGCCCACTACACAGCAGCCAGCCAGCTACTGACTCCACTTGCCTCAGTCACTTCTTCACTGTAAAAGACATTGTCGACCCCACCAATCCATCAATCAGTTCTACGCTCTTGTATCACAACAATCAATATTGCTTTTAGCAGAAACACAAACACACACACACGTTGTGATGTGAGTGATTAGTGCTGAGAGAGAGTGAGGACATGATTTAACAGTGTGATGGTGTAATTTGGTCTAGCTGTGTTTTCATTTGCCTATAAGGGTGACGTCCATAGCTGGTTCACAATAGCCTTTTGTCACTACAAAATCAAAGAACTGGAAAATCATTAATCATTTGACTTCATCAACTCAATGGTCTTTGTTCTGTCTGCATCAGGTCCTGAGGATGACAGTGTTGGCTGCTTGGACTGTCAGGCCATCCAGTGCCGGTCCACGGCAATATGCCATTGGGCAGAAAGCCACCATATATTGATTTATTTTACATTATAAGGGATTGACAATACAAGAAAATCACCATGCGATACTTTGTTGAATCACAGACTGGCCAATTATAGCCTACATAAAACAATGGACCCACATTTAATTGCATCATGCATTTAAATAGACACTTTCAAAATAGCAGAAGGGGAAATACGTTTTAGAAAACACACCTTCATGCTGTAATACAAAATCAATATCTAAAAAGGGTTTTGGCGCTATCGTATCGTTATTGTGTCGCAAAATAAATGACAAAGATATATTGCAATATCAATTTTTTTTGTCCCAACCCTTCTACATTACAGCAGAAATGAAGACTCGTGTAAGGTTTTTAGCAATGGCTCCACCACCTCCCACTGAAAAATCTCAACACCTGGATTACAATGAAATTCGGTACCATCATCACAACATCTTTAGTGTACCTCTCTCCTATTGGGCCCAATAATCAGCTCCACATTTAAAATGGCTGTGATTTACGACCTAATGCCTGCCGAAGGACTGCCATTCCTTCACTGTCATAGCATAGCAGTTTGGCATTAAGCTCAAAGCACCTCTTTGCCTCACAAAGCTGTTAGGTTGGCGATACAATCTTCTTAGTAAATTAAAAAAAAAAATAGATTACCCTCATTCTGTGGGGTGAGGAAAATGCATTTGCAAGTAAATTCTTAATTTAAATTGATTGTGAGCAGTCAAATGTATGTATATGAATGATGTGCAATGTATGCTTCTTAATATTGGGTGCTATCACAAGCTACTATGAACGTGAACGTTTGAAGTATGAAAGTGGGCAAGAATGACCAATAATCTAAAGGTAATGGTCACTATAAATGTGTCGGAATCAAACAAGGGAACTAAAATAAATGTTTTAGCCTTGTAAATGCAGGGATATCAACAACAAAAAACTGCTTTACAGACTTTTAAGCAGTTGTCCAACTCCTTTCAAAATCCGAGAGAACCCTGTTTCCCATGCATATATGACGTCCTCTGGGCTCTACTGTAGCTCCAGTGACAAAGTGAAAGGAGAACTGGTGGTCTCCAAACAGCTCTGACCACATCGTAAAAAATCTCCGCCATAAAGAGCAACTGGCCACTCTTTCTGACCCTGCAAAAATAGAGAGCAAGGGGTTTGGAAAGTGGGTGGTCCCCTTTATGAATGATCAAAAGAGGAGACAAGTAAAAAATAAAAATAAAATAGGAATTAAAAACTGCGTTATGCTAGCCTGCTACTCATCATCAGCAGTGGTTCTCATCTTGTCCTTGACACCACCTGAACCCACAGTCAGGTCAGTGTGCTCCCAGCTCACTGGTTGACCCCTCCTGGGAATGTTACACTACAAAATGTGAACATATACGCTCTATCTGACCATCTATTTTAGCGCCTTTTTTCTAAATACCAGACGAACACTCAAGTTATATATACTCTGAGATCCACTGAAAATGTACAACTCTGTGCTTATTACAAAAGTCGCTTGACCCTTAGGTACCGCCCTGCCATTTGCAAGCCGACCATTTGAGCTTGCCAAATTTGACACAGCTGACATGGGCAATAAATTTGAACTAGTTTCCCCAACCCCCCCACCCACCTTTATCCAAAATGAGTGCTGCCCCGCAAAGCCCTTTGAGCACACACACACACACACACACACACACACACACACACACACACATTTTTGCTTGCTTGTTGCCTAACTATTTTGATGATGATATCCACTTTTAATCTTAAACTCACCATAAATTGTAGAATTTGAGACAAACAAAAACATAGCCACTTGTTCCCGATCCTACCACATAGCTATCACAGCCCAAAGAACACCGCCACCTTCAAACAGACCCCCCCCCACACACACACACACACACACTTGCTTGCTTGTTGGTTGTCAGCACCGCCACCTTCTTCAAACAGACAGGCACACACACACACCCGCCCATGCATACATACTCTGCAATCCTAATGTGCTAATCATGGGATAAAGTTGTGTTGTATGATGAAGGACACACAAGCCGTCTCTACTCTAAATGGTAAATCTGCATCTGACGGCGTGTGTAAATTCATAATGACGTCTAAAAATGTAACCTAGCGGGGTCGGACTGATATGTTGTTAAATAACTAAAGGGGATATGTAAGAGCTAATGGGTGACAGACAACATTGCCAGGGCCCGACCAGACTGTGTAAATCCCCCCCTGAACCCCCCCCTGAGCCCTGGGACGTCCCGACAGGTGATACCCCCGAGCTGCTGATCCGTGATTAACACTCGCCCAGTCGCAGACAGGGCCCTGACTGCTTCATCTAACCGGGGGCCAAGAAGCTGGGAACATGACAGACTTTCAAAACTAATAAAGTGACTCACACAACTGCCCTTCTCCAGAGCCGCCACACAGCCCAGCCCAGCCAATGGGAGGGTCTGGGGTGGTTAATGAAAATAGCCGGACGTCCACAGCAATACGCCCAGGCTACACACACACACCGCACGCACGCACGCAGGCACGCACCCCCCCCCCCCCCACACACACACACACATGCACGTAGCACACACACAAATACGCATGCACACACACACCCAGCATGCACACACAGACAGACAAACACACACACACACATGCAAACACACACAAACACACACACACATGCAAACACACACTCAGACAGAAGGGCCCAGGCTTTAGCATCTGTGTTATTTTTAAGGAGCAAAATGTCACTGAGCAATGAACATGCTCAAGGCGCATATCTAACGCGGGGTTAGACGCAAGGTCACGCCAAAGGGCCCGGATCGCTTTCCCTGAAAAGACAGACGCTGTTGTAAATGGTAGAGGCGGCACACACACACATGCTACACCGCTTTGAAGTGGTAACAGAAGCTGGCAAGGAATTCATTTGTTATGATTGGAGATAAATTCTGATGTTTGTCAACCCGGGTGTTATTTTCTCTATTATTTTCTCTGTCGTATAGATGGACAGGAAAGACATCGCAGAGGGCAAAGGGCAAAAGCCTCCTACAGGTTTAAAAAAAGAAACTTCAGCTTAATAGAAATCCTCTCAAACATCTTGTCTTTGAGTCTCCTGGAGATCCCTGTGGTTGGAGAATCCATTTCAAGTTGAAATGTTGTGGTGCTTGGGATACAAAAAGTCATCTTTGACATGTTTCGATACATATATGATTGTCAAGAATCATTGATTCTTGTATTTTGGACCATTGTAGAGCAATTAGCCATGCAGCCAGTTGGTAAAAACCTGTGCATGCACAGCAGGTGGGTCAGGTAGAAAAAATGTCAAGCTACTGGACAGGCATTTTAAGGCAAAATTAGTTTTCCAAAACGGCAGTGGAGGTGGTGAGCACACTGCAATTTCCCTCCATATTTGTATAGTAAACCTTTTTTGAGTTTGGTCAAGCCAAGCTTTTGACGCATCATCACTTGCGCATTACAGCCTGATAACTAACACCTGTTCAAAGGAGGTGCTTCTTTGATATACAGTCCCCCCCCAATAAGTATCGGAACAGTGAGGCCAATTCCTTTGTTTTTGCTGTAGACTGGAAACATTTGGGTTTGACACCAAAATATGAACATGAGACAATTTTGGATAAACATGAACAGTTCTTCAACTGAGAAGACAACATTTTTTGTAAAGGAACACCACATTTTTAGGTGAGCAAAAGTATTGGAACAGATAGACTTAAAGTAAATTAAAGTGAATAAGACTTAATATTTTGTTGCAAATCCTTCGCTTGCAATAACTGCATCAAGCCTGTGACCCATTGACATAACAAAACTTTTGCATTTTTCTTTTGTGATGCTTTTCCAGGCCTTTACTGCAGCCTCATTCAGTTGCTGTTTGTTTTGGGGGGTTACACCCTTCGGTCTCCTCTTTAGCAGGTAACATGCATGCTCTATAGGGTTTAAGTCTGGAGATTGACTTGGCCAGTCTCAAACTTTCCATTTCCTTGCCCCTGATGAACTCCTTTGTTGTTTTTGCAGTCTTTTAGGGTCATTATCTTGCTGCATGATGAAGGATCTTCCAATCAGTTTGGTTGCATCTTTCTTTAAATTGGCTGACATAATGTTTCTGTAGACTTCTAAGTTAATTTTGCTGCTGCCATCATGTGTTACTGTGTTGTTGTCAAGATGCACCTTTACCAAAGTGATGGAAAGGCTAAAGTTTGGAGAAAGAAAGGATCTGCACATGACCCCAAGCATACAAGCTCATCTGTGAAACACGGTGGAGGCAATGTCATGGCTTGGGCTTGCATGGCTGCTTCTCGGATGGGCTCATTAATCTTCATTGATGATGTTACACATGATGGCAACAGCTAAATTAACTCAGAATTTTACACAAACATTTTGTCTGCCAATTTAAAGAAAGATGCAACCAAACTGATTGGAAGATCCTTCATAATGCAGCAAGATAATGAACCAAAACACACTGCAAAAACAACAAAGGAGTTAATCAGGGTCAAGAAATGGAAGGTTTTAGACTGGTCAAGTCAATCTCCAGACTTAAACCACAGAGCATGCATTTTACCTGCTAAAGAGGAGACTGAAGAGAGTAAACAAACAGCAACTGAATGAGGCTGCGGTGAAAGCCTGGAAAAGCATCAAAAAGGAGGAATCAAAAGTTTTGTTATGTCAATGGGTCACAGACTTGATGCAGTTGTTGCAAGCGAAGGATTTGCAACAAAATATTAAGTCTTATTCACTTTAATTTATTTTAAGTCTATCTGTTCCAATACTTTTGCTCACCTAAAAATGTGGTGTTCCTTTACAAATAATGCTATCTTCTCAGTTGTGTATCAGATCCAGATGTGAATACCTGGAAATGAAAGCTGTAATGTTGATCTATTGTCTCATATTCATATTTTGGTGTCAAACCCAAATGTTTCCAGTCTACATAAAAAATAAAGGAATTGGCCTCACTGTTCCGATACTTATTGAGGGGACTGTATGTGGTCAATAACATAATCCATTTACTAAATTGACATAAAAAAGATGCCTGTTCTGCCCTATTCATGGGAAAGATCAATTCACAAAAACAAGGAGTGAAAAGATGAACTCCAAACTGAAGTGCTTCAAGTCCAGCATTTTATATTCTATTTTATATTAGGTCTGTTTTTCTTATACTTCATTTTAGGTAATTCCAGCATCATATTAAAAACGTGAATTAATTCAGATGAAGTGTTGTTGATTTCAGGTGAAATTAATAGAAAAAGACAAACGGTCTGTTTATGACTCATATCACCGATTTGAGAAATTAGGAATTAATCTGATGGTAAGCGTATAATTCTTGCATGCCAATTAATGTTGGAGTCAGCGATTTTGAAGAATAATTGTTGTTAAAATCACTTTTTGTCATCAGTCAAATCAGTGAAGATCTCCTCATGATCTACTACCTGTCTGTACTGTGTGTATGCTGAATAAAACATCTGGTGTTAATACACAGCCTAGGCTATGTAAACTGGAATGTAAACAAAGGGTATATAAAGAAAAGTGGCTTTGTCTGACTCCATGGCTAGCAATAGGCCCATCAACAGAGCCTAGGCTGTATATTACAGTAACACGGGATTATTTTTCAGCGGACACACGGATTGTGAGGAGTTACTCACTGATTTTAACAAAAAGTGATTTTGACAACAATCCTTCTTCAGAATGGCGGACTCCACCTTTAAACTAGCTTTTAGCGTTTGTATTGGAGCCATGTCCTGACTGAGAGCTCAGTGAGTGACCACACAAAGCACCTCAGAAGAGTTCATTCAGAGCTTTGAGCACTTTCCTAACAACTCCTGAACAAATGTAAGTTTTTCTATTGTACATATTCACTACAGAGATTGTCTTAGAGAATTAAGACAGGGGACAAATGTAAGTGATACCTGTAGCTACAGTAGCTGGGTCTTTGTGCTATAGCGAGGCTAAGCACTTCCTGGATCAATCTCTGGACTTATTGCACAGAATGGATATTAAAAAACATATATCAAAACCTGTTTTACTACAGTGATTATCCCATATAATGCGCAGCCTGAAACATCCTTACAACGGCTAAAAAGGTGCTTGGGAATTTGTGGCAAGAGATAGAGCATGCAAACAATTTGACCTCTGAACACAAGCATGGGTGAAAACGAGCCATTTATTAGAAATTAGCTATGGATGGAAAACATGTGACCTCGTGCTCCCAGAGGACACATCAGGCCGTTCTATTTGACTGGTTTGGGATTTCAAGGACTCATTGATGGCCATTTTCAAGATTTATTCCGTCATCAGTTGACGGCAAGACCACAGACATAAGTCGCGGATGTCACCGGGCCTCGCAGTCAAAACACGTCTCAGACCACCAAAGGAATTCTTCTGAGATCCTTTCAAAATAAGACAAAAATGCACGGTGAAGCCAGGACATAATGGAAGTTAGTCGACAGCACAACAGTAATGGTGATCCTGTGTAGAGTGAGACATTAAAGGTGAGGTAAGTGATTCTGGAGATGGTTTGTTTTTTGAAAAAAGCTGGTGTTAATACATAGACTAGGCTCTGTAAACTGGTATGTGAACAAAGGGAATCTAAACAAATGGGACATACCAAAGCATGTAAACATGCCCCGTTTACAGATCCTCTGCTGTGTATTATTTATTTCCATCATAAATGGATAACAATGACTGTCAGCACAGTGAAACGCAGAGCCACCAACCTGACTGCAATTCCTCTAGGTTGTTCAGTGATTGCTTCTTGTGAACTCCTGAGTGATTCCAGCCTGGCATCATGGGGTGTAGTGCCAAAGATTGCACCCCCGGTGTGCAGATTGACACACTGTCAGTCATCTTTACCTGACAGCTTCTGAAAGGTTAGAACTAACTTCATACCAATGTTAGACATCCCGCACAAAACAAAAACATATACATTTAATTTCATTCAACATACCACATCACAGCATCAGTTTGTTTAGGTCTGATGTTAGTCAAATAGTTTTTTGTTTTCGAGTCTTTACCTACTGCATAACAAAGTACACTTTAATCTCTTGTTCATATCAGCGGTTTTAAATGTTTCCCCTATTGGGTAGGTTCGTCAAAAAGGCCATTGTGAATATACCTCTCTATAAATGTGTTGGCTTACTGTTTGCCAATACACACAATGGCACACATTCCTTTATTTAGTTGGAGTTAAACTATTTCTGCACCTTTTTCACTGTTACTAGTAATACCTTCATTTATTATTCATTATCTTTTAATCTGAAGATCCTTTACTCCATTATTGATTCATTGTTTATCAGTATGAGAAACGCTTTGTTCCACCCACAGTCAAAAACTCAAAAAGTTATTCAGTTTACTTCAACATTTGTTGTCAAAATCAGATTTTGTCAAAATCAGTGATTTTAATGACCAGTATTCTCCAGAATCACTGACTCCAACTCAAAGAGCAAGACATCACTGCATGTATGCATATGTCATTCCCAAAAGTACACTAATATGATCTATTATCTTACATATTGTACATTGTGTGTGTTTACAGAACAGACTTTGGATACAGCCTTTTTTCATGTTTCCAGGTTTTAGTTTTATAGACCAAAAATTCTTTGTACAGCTCTTGATAATGCCTGTTTGGCAAAATTGGTCAGTCTTGCCAAAATGCCAAATATAATTAAAAAAAAATCTAAAGTTGAGTTGAATTGCTCTAGTCACCCCTCCCCCCAGACTCCCCCCTAGAGCTAGCAGGTCTGGAGAGAGAGAGAGAGAGAGAGAGAGAGAGAGAGAGAGAGCTGTGGGGCCCCTGCAGTAGTAGCTCTTACGTTGGGCCCCCAGAGTCCCAGCTGGTGTGTTGCTGTAGTGGGAAAAGGCTTCAGCCAGCTGTCTGCTCCCAGCTCCCTCCGCCCCTTCCTGCTCTGATCTCTGCTCTGCCAGTTCACACCTGATCAACAACCACTTGCACTTCACACAGGAATTTTTCCGTTTTCTATTTTGAAATCCCCCCATACAACAGACCCCAGACCAGACCAACCCAGGGCATTGGACAAGTGGTGCCCAGCCACACCGACACCAGCCGGTGACACGGCAGCAGCACGCCTGGTATTTCAGGCCCCGCTTCTTCCATGACTCACAGTTGCTGTGGAGGGGAGTGGAGACTGGACATCCTCTATTGTTAACTGTAGGCAGGCCAGTGTCAGGTCTGATGAAAGAGCAGTGCAAAACGCTGGCTAACCACGTCTCCAACAAGGAGACATTTTTTTGGGGAAGCTAAAGGATATCATTCAAGGTGCTTTGATTCAGCCTATTGTGGCAACATTAGTTGTTTAAACCACATATATTGAACTTTCTATTATTTATGATAATATCATGTTTTCTTTTACATCTCAAGTGTGAAAAAAAGTTATTAACATGGCTTTGAGAGATTCTATATTTACTCTGTCTTATTTAGCCTGGCTCCGCCCGCCTACCTACTTCCGCCCACATTTAATTTCCCCTTCAGTAGTCAGTCAGTCTGGGGCTGCATTGAATTCAGTGTTTGAGCTCAGGAAAATTTTCGGCCGTCCAATCCATAGATATATATAGAACACTAGATACGCCACGCTCCTCTCAGCCGCGGCACACGGAGCCGCCATCTTGGGTGGGGCATCTAATCAGTAGTACTCTCAGACCGTCAGACAGCCATAGATGTATGTGTTCACAGCTCTCATTTCTCGAAAAAGAAAACAATGCCAGTTCATTGTGCTGCTATCGGGTGTGTACACCGTCGTCCAGTACACTCCAGACGAGAGGGAATCACTTTCCACAGGTGAGATACATTTTTTAAGTAAATGTTTTAGTCATTATTAGCTAGCTTAGGCCTACATTGTGGAGAACTACGGTGAAATTGAATTGTTCGCGCTAGTAACACTGCATCGCTGGTTAAACGTCTGCTTACTTTAATATTCAAACAATTCAATTTCCCCTGTAACTTAAGTTTGGTAACCTTTATTCCAATTAAACTATGTAAGGTGTGAATGTTTACAAACATGTCTAACGGTTACACGACTGCAATGTTTTCGTGTAGGCCTAGGCTACACGTTTAACGGGGGCGATGTTTTTCTTCTGACAGACAGACTGATTGACAGTGTTAGGCCGAGAGGGTCAGGCTTTATTTTATAATTTTACTTTTTGACTTCAAAGTGATCATCTGACTTTAGACTGACTCCCGCTGTCACGGCGACAACAAGTAGAAACGGCGACGAAAGTAGCCGTTTGACACAAACGGCTACTTTCGTAAACAAGGGAGAAACACAGTGAAACTGAAGTTGGAGCAGTTAAATAGAAATGATTATCCTAAATATTGTTATCAAACTCAATTAATGCTCACGTTGCTCCTCTCTCAAGATTGATCCCTTACCCTAACACAAGACCAACTTTTTAAAATGTTCTAGAAATGTGGAAGCCATGGATAGTAGCCTAAATAATAGTTGGAAACAAATGGGCTGACCCCCTCTGAAACTATTTTTGCCAAGGAGGTCATTACAATGTGAAATTAATTGCTCCCCCTTAACCTTAGCTTGAGTTTAAATGTAAATTGGTTTTGGTAAAGGCCATCACCTAAATGGTAACTTCTTTTGTCTCTTTTCTTATTCCTCAAGGTTTCCCAAAGCTGGTGACCAGAGAAGAAGACACTCTTAAAAGAGAGGGGTTTTGCCCCCAGTGATGATACCATGCTGTGCAGTA
Organism: Hyperoplus lanceolatus; assembly: GCA_026929865.2. Taxonomy (NCBI): domain Eukaryota; kingdom Metazoa; phylum Chordata; class Actinopteri; order Uranoscopiformes; family Ammodytidae; genus Hyperoplus; species Hyperoplus lanceolatus. The sequence goes on from CM049397.1 coordinate 6,372,526, forward strand.
AACATTTCAGGACTGGTCAAACTGTCAGGATCAGACGGGTCCCATCCATCTTTGCTTTCCCCGCTCATCTTCTAAGAGTAGGTATACTATTTAGGCGTTCTTGTATGGCAGTGAAACTTATTGATTTATTATGTTATTTCACTAATATAAATATAAAGTCAACAGCCAGGGTAGGTGGTTGGGGGCATTTTACTTTATTTATTGAATGAGTGGGATCAGACAGATGAGTAATACTTTAGTTTACTCAACAACAACATTAATCTTTTTGTTGTTCAATGACATTAATTGTTCATACAATAATCAATACTTGATAAAGTTCTACTTAAAAATAAATCTGTTCAAATGTAAGGTTTTTTAATGGTATTATTTGCTTTGATGTCTGCCTATGACAAGATTGTTAAAATTTCACGGTTAAACATTTCCCAGTTGAATTCAACTCCCAAAGTGTTATTTTAACATGTGTTGGGGTTATTTCACAGATTAATAATAAATACTTTCACATACAATGGGGAGTTGTCGAGCCAACAGAAATAACCCTTTGAGTTAGATATGACAGGAGTTGTGTTTTTCCTCCCTTCTACTAGGACATACAACAGACACAGCTTTAACATTTCTAATTCTCTTTTGAAGGTGGTGAGAGCTGCGGAGAGGGCAATACGTCAACACTCTGCAGGGAAAGCCCCTGATGAGGTTGTTGTAGCCACTTTGTCAGAGAAGAAATCAGGACAGAGGACATCTTTGCACTGGGGAGCCATGTCCAAGAAAGCCAGTTTGGCATCGACAATCACCTGTCCCTCCTCCTGTCGCTGGTTGTGTCTGTCTTTATGCGAATACGGCTGCATCATGTCGCCAAATTAACCTCACCTACCTGGCAGAGAGGAAATTCCCAAACAACTTGGAAAAACCATAGATAGATAGATAGATAGATAGATAGATTGTATTAAATGTATAATTGTAAACATACATTACAAACATACATAAATTGTACATAGATATATAAAAAGATAAGGAACACAGGAAGTTAATTTATTAAATATTTTTTATTGTGCTTTTCATTTTGTTTTGTATTTTCCATATGTTTAATTTGTATTTGATATGACTGAAATAAATTCAATCAATAGTTCTAGTTGTATTTCAGTCTGGAGGGTTGCTGGTTCATGTCCAGTGTGGTGCAGTGTTAGAGTGGTTTGAGAGTTATTAGCCAAAAAGCTAAATGGATAAGAAGATATATAATTTTTGAGAAATAAACTGTTTATCTGAGACCAGCAGAAACATTGTCCTTCTAATTTTTCTTGGGCTTCCATTACAAATAATCAGGTTATTTCTAAGGGTGTGATTAATGTAAAAGCTTGTACTTATTGTTTATTTTCTTCTGCTTTTCAACATGTCAGCATTCATCTCTTTATCTAAACAAGTTCTGCAAATGTTTTGGTAAACATTATTTTTCTTGAATACATAGTTCAAATTTTAAGTTCAACAAAGTCCATGATTTTCAATAAGACAAGACAAAAAATGTCTAATTTTCTTTAAATTTGGCTTTTTAAATTTTATCCTTAGTTATTTTCTGCAACAACAACAAAACTGAATTAAGAGCATACCTTAATGTGCTGCATATCAAATCAGAAATACAGTTCATAACGAAATATGGCCATGGCAAACCATTTCTAATAGTAGATACAATCAGTGGCAAGTTAAAATGCCATGTGTTTAAAAGTGTGTTTTTTTGTGTAACAGAAGGAAAAAAATCTTCCTACCACCCAGAATCAAATATGGATCATCAACTATGATGTTTTTAGTGTCATCCACCGAGCCATCACGGCTCAAATTTGCTACATGTATGAATTTGTATGAATTTTCCATATGGTGTAATGCACTAGGCAGCAGGTTGACCTCTCCAAGATGGCCGCCGCGTGTGCCGTCAGCCGACTGGAGCTCAACATTGACGTGACGTATCTAGTGTTCTATATATATCTATGGTCCAATCAGCGAACAGAGCGAGAGTCTGGTAGCACCAGGCTATACAATTTCATGTATAACTGAGAATGTTGTCTGTGACTTTGTGTCAGTGTCCTGCATTTGACAGCGCTTGCTTTTGTAAATTAAATCTAATGGAATCTACAAAGACTCTAATCAACGTTAGCTTAAGGGCGAGACTGCAGGTAATAACGTTGTCTATTTTGCTTACATAGCATTTCTTCTATCATACTATATTACATTTTTCTTTGCAATAGTCTGAACCAAAAATTTCATCTTCTAAAGCATCAACATCAACTAAACTTTCAATAATTATTCTAAGTGTTACAGCTGGACAAGGAGGACACAGAGACAGTACCAGTTTAAGAGGGTTTATTTAACAATAATCAGCTGGGGGTTCTGGCCGGGATCCGGGGAAAAATCCAACTGTCCTGGGGGGTGGGGGAGGGGGTGGGGGGGTCCAGGGGGAGAGCAACGGAGAGAGTCCAGGGGATAGAGCGAGAGCAGGCGGGCATAGGGGTCCGGGACAGTGCTTGCTGGTGCAGGTTGGAGCCGGTGGTGGAGTCAGGCCGAGAGAGTTGTGGCAGAAAAAACAGGAATGAGCACGAGGCAAAAATGCAAACGGGGCTGCAAACAGGTAGGTAACTAGAGAGAGCACAACTGACTGTGGGAAACGGAGACTACGTTCTGGAAGTGTCTGGAAGGTCGTGCCGGGTATATGAAGAGCGGTTGATTGGTGATTACAGGGCAGCTGTGAGTGCTTCACCTGACTCCAACGCACCTGACTCCAAACCTGCAATTACACCAGTCAAGCACACGGGCAAAGCGCAAAAAAAAAAAAAAACAGAGGCAAAGAGGCCCAGGCAGGATCATGACACCAAGCAATATTCTGAAGGTTATTTCAGAAGCAGTCATTCAAATGTTGTTAATTGTCATGTTGAGACCTTTTCTCCTTAAAAACATGCTGAAAAGGCATGTTTAAGAGCTGTACATATTATTTTTTTACACTTATAAAATGGCAAAAGGCTACATCCCAAATCTGTTCTGTAAAAACGTTGGTCACTGATATGTTGTCAAATGTTTGCATTATTAGTTAGAAATGGCCAAACTTGCATATTTATTTGAAATTTTCTTTAAAACAAAATGAAATACAAAACACTTCAATTTCAATGTAACTAATCAACTGGCCGAGTTTCATGATGATATCTATAAGTTCAATTTCTTTTTACCCCATTCACCTGCAGTGTCTCGACCTCAAATGGTTGCTACCCCCTATACCTTATTTCAGATATAGTGGTGAACACTTCTATCAAGCACTATCTTACTAGGCTATATGAGTCAAATGTTATGGATGAACGCAGGGCTGCCCTCCTTACCTGGCCGTGACCCCCAGGAGGGCTGCCACCGACCCCCCCAGCGCAATCTGTCCTCCCCAATGGGCTTCCTCAACATCCAATCAAAAGCCAGTCTCAGTGTGGCCCTGCTATAACTCTTGGTGGCTGTGGGACCAATGCAAAGAGCCACTTCAAAAGGCCCTCATCAGTCACATGTTTCCACACACAGAATGACATAAGCAAACAAGACCTGGTGTGACTTTGACTAAGAGGAGGGAAAACTGCCATCTCTTGGTGCTAGTGATGGTGTCTGCAGATGACGGTGAGATACTGCAGGTGAATAAGGTTACATTTTCTAACTTATTATACGGATAGATGCATGAAACTTTGCCACTTGATTTCTGACATTGAAATGTAGTCATTTGTATTGAAAATGTTCAGAAATGTTTGAGTGAATATGCAAACTTGGCAATATGTAGAGTAAGTAATTGTGCGTATATTTGCACATCTTTAAAAACCAAAAAACGTGGATGTTGGATAATGCCAGAGTTAAAATCTTAATTTCATTTTTACAACATATTAAGAGTCCAACGTTTTTACAGAACAGATTTTGGATATAGGGGAGAGTGGCCTAAGTTGTGCCGGTGGGGAAGTTGTGCCACCCCTTGTTTCTAGAAAACCATAGAAGAAATTGGAAATGTGACCACATATTCAAAAAGAGCCATCCATTTAACTCAAGGGAGAAACATGGAGTAAGATATAAGCACATTTAAGCTCAAAAAACTGTTTTTTGCCTCTAAAAGTAAAATTTCCATGATCCATGTTTTTTGATTATTGTGTCTGAACAATTATAGACACGTTTGAAAACATTTGACACATGTTTTAGTGCTTCAGTATGCTACACTTTGTGTCTATATAGTTAGCACGATGTCACCCCTAAACTGTTGCATCATGCTTATTATCCAAATTTCTGGGGTTGGGGTGATTTGTGCCAGAGGGCCTAGGTGAGTTATAAGTAAGTAAGTAAGTAAAATGTATTTATAAAAGCACATGTATAACAGTTTGCACTGTCCAAAGTGCTGTACATAGTGCATTCAGTAGGTAAACAATGAAATAACAATAACAAAAATAAAAGACATAAACCCCATACATACACATAAACACAGATAGTAGTGCAGAGGTAAGATAGTTAATGGGGAGGAAAAACCAGGGTGTACAGATGGGTTTTGAGCCTTGATTTAAAGGCAGAAATGTAGGGGGAATCGCATATGCCAGGTGGCAGTTGGTTCTACAAGGGCGGAGCAGCTAGTGCAAAGTACATTTCTGAGAGTTGTGCCAGTGGCATGGCTGTATACACTGGTCACCAAAAGAAAGTTATTGTCTACAGTAGCTCAGAAGAGACTGACATCTCCATTCCACTTAACGACACCACTGATGAGAGTTCAGATGGCCAGAAAGATGATGATGGTGACTTTGTCATTGTGAGCTTTGCAGGTAAAACCATTTGATCTGCTAGGCCTTGTTTAAGAAAATTGTCCTTCAATCTTTGTAAAATATTTATTTCATTTACTTTAAATAAACCTTAAATAAGTAATTGTCTAATGGATTTGTCTTTTATTACAGTTTATGAGATATATATCAATGGCACAATTCACCCCATGGTATTCTCTCCAACCGCACAACTTGTTGTGCCACAAGACAACTTTTTTTTCCGACTGCTATATTTCTTCAACAGTTTATTCCAGATCCAAAGTTTTTATTGCCAGGGATGCACAACACCCTGAAATATATGTACATATTTGAGTTGGAGACTTTACTGTCAAGGCCTCACTTTAAAGTCACTTTGAGTAAAAAGTGGCACAACTTAGGCCACTCTCCCCTAGCCTTTTTCATGTTTCAAGGTTTTAAAGGCCTACTTCACCGGTTTGAATATGAAGGAGTATTGAATTCTGAGATCCTATGTAGTATAAATGTGCAAAAGAAAATTAAAATCGGTTCATCCTAGCCAGAGAAAAGGTAGAAAGAGTGTTTTTTTTAACCCTATATTTCTCTTTCTCGTGACATCACAGAAAGAGAAATATAGGGATAAAAAAAACGTACTTTGTAAATATTACTGTGATGTCACAGTAAAAGACATCACAGTAATATTTACAAAGTAAGTTTTTTTTAACGCTATATTTCTCTTTCTGTGATGTCACGAGAAAGAGAAATATAGAGTTAAAAAGCACTCTTTCTGTCTTTTCTCAGGCTAGGATGAACCGATTTAAAAAAAATTTGCACATTTATACTATATAGGATCTCAGAATTCAATACACCTTCATATTCAAACCGGTGAAGTAGGCCTTTAATTACATAAATCAGGAATACTATGCACAGGCCTATAAATTCCAAATTGGTATGTTTTTAAGAGCAAAATGTATCATAAATCAGACAATTAACAACATGGAATGAATCCTTATGTATTTTCCACCAGAATAGTGCTATGAATGATTATGGAAAGTTTAGTTGACTTAAGTTTAGATTTTTGGTCCAGTGTATTGAATAGTATACTAGTATGAAAGAAGACACCTTATGTAAGCAACAATAGGCAACATTCTAACATTGACCAGTGCTTTCTCGCCTTAGCAACTGTCTATTACTTTTCTGCTCTTTCTCTCTGTGTGTGTCGGCTTGTCTGTCTGTGCCCCAGAATTCAGTGCAGCAAGTGGAGTGAATACATGATACACTGAAGTTTACACAACCTTTACTAAAATGATCTAAAATTCTTCTCCATGGCGTAGGTACCTGTGCAGCATGGTTGGGGGGAGGGTCAGCTGGTCATGGATGTTGGTAGCAGCGTAACTGGACACTTTAAAAGACGGCACTTAAACACAAAACACGCACTCACACACACACACACACACACACACACACACACACACACACACACACACACACACACACACACACACACACAGAGTGCGTCTCTTGTTTCCCAGCACTTGTGTGAAGTCCCCTGCATCAAGCCCCCCAGAGCAAGTCTCTACAGGAACCAAACCAATGTAGTGGCATTAACACAGGAGCAGCATTGAGGGTGAAGTGTGTGAGCTTGCCCTTTCATATCATCCCTGAATTGTCTCCATTAGGGCCCTATTTAGTGCTCTCAGAAGGGCTGGATCTCACTTGAGTTGCCAGTGGTCAAGTGGGCCTCTATCTATGTGAGGGTGCTGCTCTGATAAGGACCTTGTTTGATCTTGTTTAGGTTGAGAAGAAAGCAAACAGTAGTAGGGGTCTGAGACTGTTTGCAGTAATGCCATTAGTAGCTCACTCAGTTGGGTCACAAGTGCATGGACGGCTAATAGGTTTGATGGCCGCGGCGCTTCAAACAGGACAGCACATAATTGCTTTTTAATTACGCTGTAATTGAGTAAAGCTGTTTTTCATGATTAACATGTCACCCGGGGGGGGGGGGGGCATACAGAGAAGAGGTTAGTTTAAACTGACATGTTTTCTTAGCTATGAGCCTTCCCCCTTAGATTACAAATAAGAAGAGCTGCAGTTTTATACAAATTGTTTAATTTAGACGTTTAGTGCTGTCCTCCTTTGACAGAAAAAATTATGAAAAATGTATGATCAAATATATCATTATTTAAACCTCCTACAAAGAACTTTCAAACATTTATGAAAAAGTTCAACTTATCCTCTGATTGTTATAAATGACCTGTAACAGCAAAAGTGACCATCAGCAAAAACAGCGCTGTTTTTATAAATGTATTATTAATGTCTTTGCACTGGTCCGATTTTCCAGAGAATTTAGAGAAAAGGATTTACGGCAGGCAGAACGGAACACCCTGTGTTAATAAAAGGTTATGAGTTTACTTTGCGTCATTGTCATATTACCATACTCTGTCACATATGAATACATTACTTCATCACGATGCATCCCTTTCACTCACTTCCTAAACAAATGCACATGATTGGGGGTTTTGTCGTGAAAACACTACCTCTTCAGTCCAAAGGGGGCACTAGAATCAACAGAAACTGAAAGATACTCGTAACTACTTTAAGCAGCAAGACTCCTCCGTACTGTCAGTCTTCAGCAATTGCCAGTTGCTCTGTGAGGCTGTACACAGGCAAAATAGTGCTTTAGCTAAATGCTAGTGCTAGAATGGAAACATGCTCACAATAAAAAGGTTGTGATGCTGACGTTACCATGTTCACCATTAGTTGTGAAGCATGTTAGCAATGTTTCCTAATAAGCACCAAACACAAAGTAGGCTACAGCTGAGGCTATGGGAATGTATTTAGTTTCAGTATTTTGGTCATAAACCAAAATGTTTGATGTGGTTCAATTTTGACCTGATGATCCCAAACATCCTCTGGGAGACATGCACGTCTGTGCAGAGTTACGTGGCAATCAATCTAAAACACGTTGAGATATTTCAGTCTCGAAGAAAGTAGCCAAAAACATCCTCTGATTTTCTTTGTTGATTTTTATTTGTTTCTGGCAAATAAATATCAGCTTTTAAAACTTTGAATCATTTTGGGACCAAACCATGGATAAATTAAGTTGACTTTTAAATTGAAAGTATTCTGGGTCCTACATTGAAGAGGCTACTGTAGTGAACGTGTGAGGTTTGCCCCACTTTTGTTTTTGTTTTAGCTTTGTTTTTAGTTTTTGTTGTATTTATAGCTTATTTTCTTAATCATTTTGTCTTAGTTATCTATTTCACCCTTTTTTTTGTATTTCTTGTCTGTTTATGTGAGGGAGGGGGCAGGGGGGTGGGGGTTGTGAATGTATTGTATGTGTCTACTTATTCAGTTTTTTTGTCCGTATGTGAAAAAAATTGCAAAATCATTAAAATAAAAGTTAAAATAAATAAATAATTGAAAGTAAACCTTAGTTTAAAAATAGAGTATTTCTGTTCTTAGTGAGACCCCTGGAAGCCTCTAAAGTAGCCCTGAATATCCCGGGACCCTTTAAGAGTCACTGATGCAGACAATTGCAATGAAACAGCGGGGGTTCTTGCAAATGTTTATTTATCCAAATGTCCTGATCGAAAATGAGTAGCGGGCTCCCAGCAAGCCAAGGCTCTCAGGTTGAGACAGGAGGCATGGGCAGAGCGAGGCAGCAGTCAACAGCGGAGCAGAGATAAAGCCCCAGATCTGACAGCGGATACGGTTACATGTCACTTCTGATAGCTCCTAGCATTCCTGAGAAAATGTCTGCCTATGTACCTCACTTCAGCACTCCAGCCCCCTCTCTCTACCTCCCTACTTCTCTCTCTCTCTCTCTCTCTCTCTCTCTCTCACACAGATTGACAGGCTGAGCAGCAGACACAGGGGTCCACAGCAGGGCGCGCAAGGGTGTGTGTTTGTGTTTGCGTGTGTGTGTGTGTGTGTGTGTGTGTGTGTGTGTGTGTGTGTGTGTGTGTGTGTGTGTGTGTGTGTGTGTGTGTGTGTGTGTGTGTGTGTGTGTGTGTGTGTGTGTGTGTGTCTTTGTGTGGGTATGTGTGTGTGTGTGTGTGTGTGTGTGTGTGTGTGTGTGTGTGTGTGTGTGTGTGTGTGTGTGTGTGGTGTGTGTGTGTGTGTGTGTGTGTGTGTGTGGTGGCAGTGATGGACAAGCCCGGGCTCTCAGTATAGCTCTAGTCACACTCCAGTTGAATCAGAAGCAGCTCCCTGCTCTCAGGGCTGCTTGGCTGGGTGCAGACAGCAGGTCGCTCACACATAGAAAGAATCACACAGCCTGACAGCGTTAGTCTTTTACACCAACCAAGAGAATGATGTACGAGGAGGAGAACCTCTTATCCATCAAGACGGCCTGGGAGCTGTTAAAAATTATTAAAGGTGTAGTCAGCAATTCTGGAGAACAGTTGTTGTCAAAATCACTTTTCTGTCAAACTCAGTGAATATCTCCTCACGATTCGCTACCTGTCCGTTCTGTAAGACTGGTACGTAAACAGTGTCTATGTAAACAAAAGGGAACAACTTTATAGCTAGCATTATATTATAGCCGTTCTCAGAGCCTAGAAGGCTGTATGTGTATCAACGCTGGATTTGTTTTATTCAGCGTGCACACACTACGGACAGGTAGGGGGATCGTGAGGAGATATTCACAGATTTTTGGCAAAGACACGCACTGACACCTACACACACACACACACACACACACACACACACACACACACACACACACACCGTTATCCTGAATTCTGAGTGGCTAATGAGGTCGGAATGCAACAATCATTCCTCCCGCTCAACAAGTGACTATAGGTTTATCATGAGAAGAACACGGGTCATGGCTGTTTGTAATGTCATACATATTATAGATATAATATTATGTGTTCACCATTATAAATGTACAAGGTGATATCTATGTAGTGTTAACCAAGTGGCCCCAAAAAAACCATGAAGCTTTGACCTAAACGTAATTCCAAAAACTAAGGTTATTTGACACATAAAAAAATAACAACAACAGTCTAAACTTGATTTAGGGAAAATGAAAAAGTATTAAAGCTAGGTGAAATCACAAAATATTCTTCAATTGTAAGTCATAAAGGAGACCCGTGAAAACATCTGGCTAAATGTGGTCCAGCTTACATTAAATGGTTAACACTAAGCGCCATACCAGCACACTGTATCAGTCCAGCTCTAGACCACAGGACCATAATACTCACGAGAACAAAACCAAAGTGAATGTTGCCGCTCCATCATTAACACAGGCACACTGTCTTTAGACGCATTTCATGTCTTGACAGTTGTTTGAGCCCCCAGAAAAGTGCAGAAAAAAGGGCGAAAAATGCATGACAGTGGTGCAATCCCCACACACATACATACATACACACACACACACTCGCATGCACGCACACACACACACGCGCGCACACACACACACACACACACACACACACACACACACACACACACACACACACACACACACACACACACACACACACACTTTTTTAACACATTCCGGAAGCCACCCGATGAATGACATCCTGTGAGGTACTGTATCCGTCGGGCCAACCCACCCACTGCAAATTTCTGACCGCCTCAATACACAAGCGTACCTGAACCGTGAAAGGAAGGTGAAAATTAAGTCTACTTTGGGGCATTAAAAACAGCCTGTGGCTTATCTCCCGGCTGGAACGATGCCTTCCCCTATCTGACACACAAGGAGGCAAAGGGAAGCTGCTCTGAATGGGAACCAACATGGCCCTTTACAAAAGGCCCTGTTAGAAACAATTAGTCCTGAGTGCCAGGGTTTTGATTTGACTGTCTAATTGCCGGTTCAGGGTTGAGAGAGTGTGTGAGGTGGCTGGGAAGGCTTCGGGGAGCCGTGAGGGCCCTGGGGGAAGAGCCGCCATCAACACAATAGCAGCCTTTATTTCACATTCAGCTTCTACAAAGTGGGTGTGCTCAAAAGATTTAATCCCGCATTCAGACCTGACAAGAAAAGTCATTCATATTGAAAAGGTGGGTACAACACTGTTTCAGGTGCCTCCCGTCTACTTCCCACCCTTACCCCACCCTCTCCCAGGAAAAGAATGAGGGGGGAAAAACACTATTATAGTATATTGCACTGTAAAAATTAAAACCAGAAATTGCTGGCCTTAGTAAAAGGATTTTTTCGGGTTAAGTAAACAAAAAAATATTTCATTTTGTTGTAAACTTTGTCATTGTATTTAGCTCAATTGTCTTTATTGAGGTTCTTGTCTAACTTTAGGGTGTAAAACATAAAATTATAGGTCTGGGGCCAGGCCAAGTTCTGTGTGTATGCTTTGCACAAAGAACAGGGTTTCCAACGCAAATGTGCAGGGGTCTTGCTCCACACTTTCACTTTAGTTTAAGGTGACACCATATTCTGGTCATTACCTGTACGTTAGCCACCTCCAATATGAGCTACCTAGCTAGATGGAAAACCTTGCAGGAATGAGGCACTGATGTTACTCAAACCGATCGCCAGGTTAGGAGATGTTTATCACGTGAATTTAGTCGAGAAGGTTCCTTTTTCTGTTCTTAAAACCGTGTCATGTCTCCGAAGTTATCTGTATGACAGAGAATAGGTTGGCGCAACTGTTAATGTTTGAAACACTTAGCATGTTGAAGTCAAAACTTGAAGTTAAATTTACATAAGAACGCTGTTATCTCAACAAAAGATAATTGGTAAGCTCAAATGTTGTCAGTTTTCCTTCAAACGTACCACAGTAGTTTTAGTCTTAGCCTCAGAACTCAAAGAAATCTAGTCAATACAGTTGCCTTGAAGTCTTGAGTTTTCCTAACTTTTTTCCCCGTTTTTACAGTGTAGGTTTCTTCTCTTACACAGATGAACAAGGTAGAGGGAGGAATTTGATCCTGCTTGGGATCACCTCGTGAATCCCTTCCACTGGCACTCCTTTCAATGGGGCTCGGCTTCTCTCTTTTTTTCTCACAGAGGCCAAATTGACCAGGAGGATACCATTCCATCCTGCCTGCAGTATGTGTGAGTGATGAGTGGCTGACACAAATAACAGTAGGCCATGCATGTAAAGAGGATGGGACTGTGCTCCAGGATTACAGGAGCCTCATCCACGACTCATACTTTCACCCTATAACCACGGCTGGGATTTCACCCCCCTCCCCTCCTTCCTCCGGTCCGTCCTCACATACCAAATCCCCCCTACTCTTAAATATCACCTGCTTTCTTTCTGCTCCTTTAATCACCTCAATGGGCATTCCTTCATGCAGTTAACAGCAGTCTGTCGTGCACAGGTAAAAAGGGATTTTTCTTTTTCTTTTTTTTTCCTTCTTCAAAACAAAGGTGAAGCAATCCATGCAATCTGTAACTGCAACCACAGTTTTAGGAACAAGAACACTTTGCTTGAAATAAATGCATAAAATACAATTGACGCAGATTCAGGTCATAATTCACTGTTCTCTAGATTTGACATAAAGTGCCTGCATTTACACCATCCACTGCAGGTACATACTTAGTTTTTCGTAGTTTGGTCCAATAATGATGATGATAGTAAAGTTGGACTCACAGTTTCTTGCGAGATCTTTGATATGAGCAAACATTTAAGAGAGAGGCAAGAACGAAACACGAGCAAGTAGTTGTTAAACAAAAATAGTTTTTAACCACGTGGACATTCAGGTACATCGGTTCCATCAACTATGCTAAACTGCTTTGTGTGCTACCGAGAGAAACAATAAGAGAGAAATAGTCTGTATATTCTGGCAAATCTACAAAGCTCACTGATTGCACTAGTTGCTGCAAGGAATTATTACCCACATTTTGGGAGTTAAACTTTCCCTTTTAGCCCCCATAAACATCAGTGTTAAAGCAAAAGTGCCAAGCACTCGTTTTTAGGGAGAAGCCAAAGGTTGCTGCAAAATGTGTTTATTTAAAAGAGTTATATCACTTTCACGTGTATGTTGTTGAGGCCTAAAAAACATGTTTGGTGAATTCCCTTCTTCATAAACATTTACAGTTAGATGTGCCCTGGCTGGCACATTTCTCTGCTTCTTTGCACCTGTGCATAAATCCACCTTTAACTTCAGGTCTTGCCCCATAAAGAAATCAGGTAACAATTACACTGAATCACCTTTCATTCGTCAATCAACACAAGGCAGATGAATACAGGGTAAAAACACACAAGACTATATTGAAAGGTGTCTTTCCGCATATCCCCCTTTCACAACACTCTCAACTCCAGGCATTGTGCAGGGTCAGCCATAGTACAGCACCACTGGAGCACTTACTTTAAGTCCAATATAGATTTAAAAATCTGGTGGGGGGGGGAATGACCACAACATGAAAAGCATCCCTTCAATTCATGTGAGTTGGTGCCATGGTTTAAAAGCACTGGTGAAGAGACACCAATCTGGTTAAACTTGTTGGTAACCCCCCAAACATGTCCTTGGCTTGTCCCCATGGGACTTTGATATAATGATGTCACCGTGTCCCTATAGATCTCAGGTGAGCATAGCATATTGCTGCTACTACTGATAGAAACTGAAAAAAGATAAGGCAAGCTGTGATTAACTTCAGCTATCCTTCAACTAACAAGCTCCTCACCATCATTACCAGCCCCATTAGTTCATTGTAATTGAATTAATGAAACATTAACCCCTTAATTGCCTCTAAAGATAATCTCATCCAGGTTCTATACACTGGGTTTTGGCCATATGCACCCCAAGGTGTCCTGCATTCACATGCATCAGAGAAAACCCTAAATGTCTCCATCACCCCTCTCGACGGAGAAGGTCACTTCAAAGCAGGGACCGAGTCACGGGGGCAATAGAAGCCCTGGGACCGACAAATGCACCAGTTGTAAAACTTAACAAGGTGTGAATGCCCTCTGTGTGCCCTGGCTCTCCAGTATGCAGGGACAGCCGGTAGAAGTACACAGGCCCTGTGGTACACTGCAAAAAATGTCGATGCTAACTCATGTGTTGCCTTTATTTAGTCAAAACGAACAACTTCTGACAATGCAAGTCAATGATGCACAGGCAAGCATGTTTACCCAACCCAGAAATGGATTTCAATTTGGATTCATCCGATCTACATTCATTAGAACCTTTGATCTTATGCTGTGACCCAGGTCTTGTAAATTGAAAGCTTGGCTAAATGGATGTTAACTGATCAAATGGAATGCTCAATGGATGTCAATTGATCACATGTAATCATTTCACACCAACACGATGAACAAGTGACCTGAAGTCCATTGTTATCTCAAAGGAATGATCGACGGGGAAAACTGCCCATGCTCATCTCTGCCAAGGCTAATATTTTTGTGGTAATCAGCCGTCAACAGTCAATCACATGTCTGTGTTAAACTTCTAATAGGATTTCACATCAAGTAATAGGCTATGCAAATACATGAGAAGTTGATTGCCACGAAAAGCAATCCATGAATGGCTTTGCTTTCGCTGCTGTATAGACCTATAATATATAGATATTCAGTCTGTTTCTATGTACGGCTCACAAAAAGTTAAGACTAAAGTTACTGAGATATTTCTGTTTCGATCAAGGTGGTGGACTGACCAACAGAGTAACATTACCATCCCTACAACTAGAATACCAGCTAGCATAGCTTAATATTGTATATGCTAGTTGAGACACATTGCATTATTTGTTGCCCAAATAATAATGAAAACATTTGATTTATTCAGGTAAATTTGGCAAGATGAGGCTCAGCGAGATCAACCTATGTTGAGTTCAGTGTCACATCATGGTGTAAAGCAAGACTTAGCACGATAGCAGCCACTGTGGCCATACACAGCCATTGTGTGATCTTCTTTGATCTTAAGTATTCATACGTCGGCGAACATCAAATCCCTTTAAAGTAAATGACTTGAGCAAATGTGCTCCACTTTTTACAATACAAGTTGTCATATGCAAGAGGAAGATTGTGTAACTTCTCCTCTCAAAGGAACATGGAGTAGTCTGCTTGAACCCAAGTAGCTAGATATGGGCTTAAATTACATGTTTCGGGTGGACTATTCTTTTTTTTTTTTTTCTTGGCTTCTTTTTTTACAGTGTAGCAGCTCTTGGGGGGAGGAGTGAGTGTTTGGAGAGAGAACATCAGGTGGCTGGTTGGAACACTAGGCCATGGACACTTCTGATTTATCTGTGCATTTCAGAATTATGTTGGCGACCTCTTCACCTCACCGCCATTTGTGTCACCCCCCAAGTTCTGTTCAGGCAATCACCCCCCACACAACCCCGCAACCCCCCCCCCCCCCCCCCCAAACCCCTACCAACCACACACAACACTGCCCCACTACAAGCTGCAGTGTCATCCGCAGTTCGGTACAAACAAACACACTGGGTCAAAAATAACTGGGAATGACATACTCGTCAGTCAGGTTTTTAGGTAATTTAGTATGCATTGTTTGATATGGTCAAACAATTCTAATATAAATGATCTACAAGATAATGGTCAGTGTTTTTTCATAAAGCAATACTTTATGATTACATCTACACATTATTAAGTCTTCCTTGTGTATGTTGGGTGATAATGACATATATTTACATATACATATTTACATACAATATATATTTGAACAACGCTTACAGATCATTTAGTTTTTGTAGAATGTCAACATGTTTTCTCAATCCTGGTTGAATGAAGGAACAATTATGTGAAGTAGGTCATGAAGGTGCACATCAGGTAAATCGTACCAAAATCTGCAGGGAGAAATAGACACTATATCTACTGTCCTAGTGACAATGCCTTTAAGAAATAAGAGTATAGCACCATCTAGTGGATGCAGAGAGTTAAGGCCACAAGTCCTCAACAAATGAAATGCCTCCTATACATTCCAAACCTCCACCAAGTCCAATACTAATGCTTTTTGCAGAATGTAAGGCTTTTCACTTAAAAACATTTAAAACAATTAGCATCTTAGTTGATTTGTGAGGTTGCAGTGACCCAGTACACATGGGGTGAACGAATGGTACAGGAGAGGAGTACAAAGAAAGCCCAAAAACACATAAGAATTGAAGCAATAGTATAAATCTTTTGAAAATATAAAGGAGGATATAAATAGGGAAGGTTTTAGTAGACTAATCACTTGAATATTAGATATCAAAGTGGCCAGGAGCTAAATAGCTACAGATTGAGCAGTAGCTGTAAATGCCATGGGGGGAAATGACATTCATGAATTAGAATAGGTCCAAAGTGTACATAGTGTTTATTTGACATAACCTTGTCTGTTTGTCCATCTCTCCTATACAACCATCTTTAACAGCCGTTATCTCAATTTGAGTTCTTGTAAATACTCTGAACCGATAACCTCAACTTCTAAAGCACTTACATCAAATAATCTTCCCATAATCGTTCTTATTTTTTGATTTATATTATTATTATTATTTAATTTTATTCCAGACACAGAGTGAAAACGGTCCATAATACAATACAAAAACAGTAAAAAGACAAAAAAGGCTGTATCCAAAATGTGTTATTTAAAAACTTTGGACACTAAAAATGAAATGAATATTTTTACTTTCCAACGTCTAGATTTTAGATTTGTAAAGATATGTACATTTAGAAATAGCGAGTTAGATTTTGCTGTACTGTACATACAGCCCCGGAAAAAATGAAGAGACCAGTCTGGATCTTTATCTCTACATTACTTATTGAAAATGCTCTGAATGACAATATATTTATTGTGTATTTGGTAGAAATGTTATCAGTAGTTTATATTATAAAATCTAAATGTTCATTTTACTCAAATGTATGCCTCTAAAGAGTAAAACAAGAGACACTGAACATTTGGAGTGGTCTCTAAAAATAAATCCGGAGCTGTATATATCCTATTCAAACTAAATTGTAATACAAAAAAATGTTTTAATGTCAGTAGGCCTAATCAACTGGCAACGTTCCATGATGAAGTTAAGAATGCTACCCTCACCAGCAGTGTCTCCTATGTAACTACATTTCATTGTAATCAATTGAATTAATTTATTCATGGGATTATCTATTTAAACATGGCATGGGAGATCCATACTGAAGCCTACAGACAGACAGACAGACAGACAGACAGGACAACTTTGGTCTCTCTCAAACCCACTTGAGTGAGAGCCAACTAAGCAGTGAGTGGATCTGATTGGTTCCACACATGCAAAGCCTGCTGTCCAATAAACTAAAGGCTACTTTAGGAGGGCTGCCGTTTGCCACAAATCTATCAAATGATGCGTCAAATGTTAAGACCAAACCCACACACTCGCATACGATTTATTAATGCGCGCCCTTCAATCCCGTGGGTTTCTTTCTTCACCGAGAACGCGGTTGATCGAGCGCTTTTACGCAGAGCATCTGTGCGCACGGAGCCGCTATAGTATCCAAGGATGACTGTCCGCTGCGCCCTCATCATCCCCGGGGCTGTGCTGCTGACACTGGCAGCAGTCGGACTTTTGCTGGTGATTCTTCCGGCAAAGGAGGTCGAGACGCCTCCTGAAAACATGGTAATGAAAAAATAATGATGGTGTATCGGGTAAACTGCCTGTGAATAAATATGCGATCGTTATTAGTGGAATACGTATGGATGCACTTGTTGTCTAAAAAAAATGGATTGGAAATGATGGTGCTTTATAACAACTGAATGTTACCAATATTTATGTTTTTACTTATGATATGTTCATATGAGCCGGCATATTTTTTCCTTCTTGGCATTTTTTTATTTTTTTCTTTTCTTGTATTCATGCAAGGCATTGGTGTGTGTACCATGGGTGTTATTAAGTTAACATGCAGTTGTGCTCAAATCAAAAGTTCTATTAAATGTGCTATTTTATTTTAACATGTTGTAAGGGTGTGTCACTGTTTTCTGTCGACTCACAGAAGATAAGTGAGATAAAAGAAGCTTTTTGTCTGTTTGATTTGAGATCATTTCCGAGAACACATTCACATGCTCCTCCTTTTGTTACAGTAATGTTGCAGACACTTTGAACCTTTCAAAAGGGTTCGATCAAAATGATATTCTGCCTTTGACCACGGGATGATACTTACAAACGTAATGCTTTGAGTTTGTTATTGCAAAAGAGCACACATAAAGGCAGCCAAAGTCAACAACACACTGCTTGAAAAGGACGGTCACAATACAAAATGATAAGTCTGTGTTGTGGTGGAAAATCAGTTAATCTGTACTTTTATTTGTCCCATGGCTTGCAAAAATAATGAGCGTGCAGCCATACAAAAACGCCATCAGTAAACAGTACGTTCAAAACGTACCAAATTGTTGCCAAAGAAAAGACATTTGAGTCTATGCTTTAGCCACATCCTGTCTTTACCACAAACAATTGCAAAACTAAAAAGACAAGACCAAGACAAGACTACACAAAGTGGACAATACATAGCAGGGTTCTCGTCTGCAACCAACATTTGATCGTGCAAGTGCATAATGACTTTTTTTTAGCTGATAAGCAACCCATTGTTAATGGCATAATCTTTTCTGTGGCTTTGGCAACTTTCGGTACTGCTCTCACACACAGGTGCAGTTCAGCTGTGGGTGCAGTGTTCCAACCTAGCATTTTAAGAAAAAGTGTCTATATACTTGTCACTGAAAAATAATCATTTCATCACACAGACAGAATGCATTTTTTCTCAGTAACACAGTTCTTGTTGATGTTGAAACCAACATATCCACCACAGTACGTGAGATTCACTTTCTGATCATTTATAGCTTAAAGGAATAGTTCAACATTTTTAATTGTTTGCTATTTGCCTCACTCTCGGGTTCACACAAATGTGACAGTCACCTTTCCTATAACTGTGTGTGCATTTTTTATATAGAAATGGGTAAAGGTCGCTCATCCAGGTTAGCTTAGCTCAAACACTGGTAGTCAAGGGAAGCAGTTCAAAAGATAAACTTCACAACATCACTAAACCCTCCTGTGTGCTCGTTGGGACTTGTTAATTTACCACGTTATTTTGCGCATTAAAGTCATGTCATTTTAGATTCAAATACATACTAAAGAAACCAGATGTCAGGGGCACTTCCTGGTTTCTTTGATTCTAAAATGACATAAATAAGTAACAGTGTTTGAGCTAAGATAATCAGGATGAGCGACCTTTGCCCATTTCTACATCAAAAATGCACTCACATGTTACAAGAATGGTTTCTGTCACCTTTTCCTGAGCTGGAGAGTGAGGCAAAAAGCTAAATAGTAAAACAAATTTAACTATTCCTTTTAAATGCAAGGCATGCTGTAACTTCCAGCACCACATTGTGTGTTTTCTTTCTGTTTTTCAGTATGGAATTGTCCTGGATGCGGGCTCTTCCCACACATCCATGTACATCTACAAATGGCCGGCTGACAAGATGAATGGCACTGGTATTGTGACCCAGCACAGCGAGTGTCATGCCAAAGGTGAGCTCCTCCTCACAGTGTGTAAGACAAGACAACTCAAGTCATGTGTTTGGTCTTAAAGTCACAGAGGAACTCCCTTCCACTGTCTACTGTACCAAGGCCTTTGCTTGGCAGAGATAGCTGTGGTTAGCCTGAGTTAATCCCCTGAAAGGTCCTGCTCAGGGCAAACCAGAATGATCTAAGAACTGTGTTCTTTTCAAACAGGAAATAATAATAATAATAATAATAATAATAATAATAATAATAATAATAATAATAATAATAATAATAATAATAATAATAATAATAATAATAATACAGACTTTTTTTCATTTTATAAATAAAAAATACTTTGTACAGGTCTTACAAATGCATTTTCGTTATGCTTTTTAGAACAAGATGTATAATAAATCAGACAACTAACATGATGCAAATGCTTCTGTTATAACTAAAATATAAAACTATAAAAATAGTGCTGATAGGGGAAGGTGGGGTGATTTGTGCAACTTTTTACTCAAAGTGATTTTAAAGTGAGGCCTTGACAGTTATGTCTCCAACTCAAATATGTACATATATTTCAGGATGTTGTGCATCCCTGGCAATAAAAACTTTGGATCTGGAATAAACTGTTTAAGAAATATAGCTTTCGGAAAAAGTTGTCTTGTCATTGTGTCACAATGACAAAGTCACCATCATCATCTTTCTGGCCATCTGAACTCTCATCAGTGGTGTCGTTAAGTGGAATTGAGATGTCACTCTCTTCTGAGCTACTGTAGACAATCACTTTCTTTTGGTGACCAGCGTATACAGCCATGCCACTGGCACAACTCTCAGAAATGTACTTTGCACTAGTTGCTCCGTGCTTGTGGAACCAACTGCCACCTGACAAATGTGATTCCCCCTACATTTCTGCCTTTAAATCAAGGCTCAAAACCCATATGTACACCCTTGTTTCCTCCCCATTAACCTCTGCACTACTTACTTACCTCTGCACTACTATCTTTTTATGTTAGGGCTTTACGCTTTTATTTTGGTTATTGTTATTGTACCTTCATTGTTTACCTACTGATGCACTTGTACAGCCTTTGGACGTGCAAACTGTCATAAATGTGCTTTTATAAATACATTTTACTTACTTACTTACTTACTTATAACTCACCCAGGCCCTTGCGCACAAATCACCCCATCCCCAGAATTTTGGATAATAGGCATGATGCAGCAATTTAGGGTTGACATTGTGCTAACTATATAGACTCAAAGTGTAGCATACCAAAGCACTAAAACATGTGTCAAATGTTTTCAAACGTGTCTATAATTGTTCAGACACAATAATCAAAACCTTGATCATGGAAATTTTACTTTGAAAGGCAAAACACAGTTTTGAGCTTAAAGTGCTTATATCTTATTCCTTGTGTCTCCCTTCTTACAGGATGAGTCAAATGGGGCCTCTTAAATAGTGGTCACTTCCATTTCTTCCACGGTTTCTAGAAACAAGGGGTTTTGCAACTTCCAAAACGCACAAATCACCCCACCTTCCCCTATTTGGAAAGTTAAATTCATCTAAGTGCTTTAGAAGTTGAGAATGTTGGTTCACAGTATTGAAAAGAAAGCTTATGTTAAGCTAATGGCCATTGAAGATCGTTTGTCAAGCAAGCACCTAAATGTACATTTTGACCTTTCGATTTGCTCTACCAGCTTACAGAAAACATTATATTTAACTCATTTCCAAATAGTTCAGGTTTGACCTCAAGCCGTCTTTATGGTGAAGACACTTTCACTTCCGAAATGTCATCCCATGGAACACCCTCCATTGACTTATTCACCTAGAGCAAAGAAATGAAAGAAGCAATGTCTACACGCTGTGTCTTGCACAAGCCTTTTCTTACTAAGTGGCTCTACTTCCTCACCAGACAGATGGACCCATTTCCTTGTTAGCAGCACTTCCTCTTATGCTATTGGTTTGTTTTTTAGAGTTACCTTAGAAACGCCAAGCAGAGTCGGGGTTTCAGCGTGGTCATTCATCCTGGAAGACTAGGAAGTCCAATATTTTGGAGAAGTTCATACTTAGCTCTTTAGAAGAAGAATGACTTTCTCTTTCTCTCCATTTCATTATCACTTTTATTTCTTATTTCCATGTATGTGCATGTGTTCTATTAAGTTTACATTTAATTTAACTTACTTAAGCATTGTACTTTACGCTATTTTTATATGGTGCATCCTATCTCTACACTTTCGGCACTTTATCCTTGCACTACTGGTGTGTTTATTTGTGTCTCAGGTGTTGCTCTTTTCACTGTTTCCATTATACATTTCTTCTTCTCTATTGCATTATTGACAGGAGCCTGGGACTTAGAAATTGCATTTCCAATGACTGTTGCTGTCATTATTGTGCATATGACAAATAAACCATCTTGATTCTTGAATTTTGAGGTGGAGGGATATCCAGCTATGCCGGCGTCGGTGGTGGTGCGGCAGAAAGTCTGGCGGTCTGTCTGAAACAAGCCGTGAAGGATATCCCCAAATCAAGGCACCACCAGACTCCACTCTATCTGGGAGCTACTGCCGGCATGAGGCTCTTGAAGTCAGTAAAAGATGTACCCCCATTAAGACCCGGATATCACACTAATAGGATCATATGAATATCACTGTCTGTATCAGTTACACATGAATGCATCTAAATGGATCTTAAATAGATTTTAATATGGTTTCACACTCTCCACTTCCCTCTCACCTCTCTTTTAATAGCATAGTCAATGGCACAGAGGCCCAGCGCGTGCTGAGGGAAGTCAAGCACAAGCTGCAGTCGTACCCGTTCAAATTCAAAGAGGCCACTATCCTGAGCGGACAGGAGGAGGGCGCCTATGGCTGGGTCACTGTCAACTACTTACTGGAAAACTTTGTCAAGGTGAGCGCTGACTTTTGTGTTGTGTTTTGAAAATACATTGTTTTCTGTTGAACACGTAGAAAGACGTAGGGGAAAGAATCCATCCTAAAATGCTCTGGTACAAAAAAAAAAAAAAGGATCTGGGCGAGCAAAGGTAATCCAACTTCTGTTGAGTTGATGCACGTCATTGTTGGGAAATGCAGTAGTCATGGTTGAGCTCACACATTGGAGAATACAGTTTTTCTCAGTCGCTTTGGTGCTTTTCTCAGATCAGAATGAAAATTCTCACAACTATTAGTTCAACCTCCACAACATTTAGTCATTTGAGCACATCATAGTAGCAATTTCTCCTTCCTCTGCACAAATTGCAAATGCTTTTGGACATGTATCAGTTGCTTTCATACAATTCTCTGCTGTTTTATAACATTGTCATTTGCTTATGTCATGTCAGTCAAAATGAGCTATACTTATGGATGCTGAATAGTCGTTTCCAATAAAACTAATAGTCTTCATTTCATTGCTTGAGTCATTACATACAAAATTGTTGAACTAGTTATCAAATTCTGTCAAGCAAATTTTATACCTTTTCTTTATCATAGATACTTTCCTCGCTGCATTGCAAGGGATAGTATCCGTTGTGATGTAGATGAAAATATGTGGCCAGACAGACAGGAACGTCTGGATGTGCCAGAATGATTTACCTATATATGTTCAGTTACAATATGTCCTGTTATATTGTTCACATTTGTGCACAGCTCTACCAAAAGGGTGAGTTTTTATGTTTGTTCTAAATAAGTGACTGAAGTGTATTTTTCTTTTGCACAATGCTGTAGAATTGCAAAGAGCATATACAGTAAAAATGTGAAACATACGTATTCAGTGTCTTGTACTCGCTTACTCCCCTAACTACAGCAATGTGTAACTTTACTGTAGTTTTCAAATGGCTGTACAATTAGTGTATAGTGCTGTCTTGCGCATTTTCAGGTAGTGTCACCGAGTTCTGACCTTTTTTTTGCATTGGAAAACACTGAGAGAATAAACTGTCATAATGAAAACATGACAAAGCCATTTGACTATCTTGTTCATAAACATGGTGTCAATACTTCTCATTTTGATGACACTGGCAGTTTCATTGACATGAATACTTGCTTTTGAGGAATAGACTATCCATTTTGAGCAAGTGACGTACTTTTGCAGGTTATCCACTAGGTTTTGCAGTTTGCACTAATTGTTTTGAGAAATGCACTAACTGCTGTGCAAATGTTAATAGTGATGTGAGAAAAGCACCAAAGCGACTGAGAAAAACTGTAATAAGTGCCAGTCTTTTCATGTCCTTAATGAGCATAACAGCATAATTTCAAAGAGTGCATTGGCAAAATTGACACTCTTTCCAAAGTGAGTATTTTAAATAAAAGTCCAAGAACTGTGTGGAAAAATAAATATCCTGATATGTCAATTATGTCCTTATCTGCATCAGATAGCGATACTGGATGACAGTATCCCCTCTCTATTCAAAGTGATAGACCGACTGACAGACTAGAACCCACTGACAGTATTATAGGTTCACGTTTGTATTGTATGGCTATTGGCTACAACATGTCCCCACCTAATCCTCTGGGAACACTCTGTTCTTGTTTGGAATTATATTGTCCTACTCATCAATTCAAATGTTGATATCTTTTGACATCTCCTTTCTTGCCTCTGCTCAGTATGGCTTGGTTGGGCGTTGGCTGAATCCAGGCAGAGACACTATTGGAGCTCTGGATCTGGGCGGAGCTTCCACTCAGATCACCTTTGAGACCTCGGAGCAGGTGGAAGACAAGGAGAAGGTGATGGAGCTGCGGCTGTATGGACAGACCTACAGGCTCTACACACAGAGCTTCCTCTGCTATGGACAGGACCAGTTCCTCAGGACACTGCTGGCTTATCTCATCAGGGTATACTCTTAAAATTATGTTACATAGTTGGCTGTTGTCAAGAAACTTCGTCATGATTTATGATGATAGTAAAAAAGCGGACAGGGATGTCTAAATCAAAGTTCCCAGTGGGATGGGTGTAGTCCACACTGACTACACACACCGGCTGTACCGCACATGATTAAAGGTGCTTGGAGGAACTTTCAGTCTGTGTTCATTCTTGCACCCCCTTTGGACAAAAGTGGTACGGTTTTTACAACCCCAATTGTTGTTTCTGGGTGAGCGTACCCATGACAAATGCATTAAGAAAAACGTTATAAAAATAGCATTCTTTGCAATGATGGTCTTGTTTGCTGTTACATGTAATTTATGATCATAAGAGGAAAAATTTGACTGTTTCAGAAATATTTAAAAGTTCCTCCTAGCAACTTTAAAGAAAACATTTAAAGGTCAACTATTATGCAAGAATGATTATGTTTTCCAACGTTACTGTAATATGGGTCCCCGGTGTGACTCCCTGATCTGGCTGACTACACACACAGGCCACTGAGTTTGTTAGGTTCGATGTTTTGACGCGTGGCGTGGTCCACATACTGATGCTCCAATCTCTGGTAAAAACCCAATGTAATCACAAGGAGAAAGACAAAACAACAGGTGGTCTAAACTTACATCTCCAGTCCATTACTGCATTGATGTCCAAAGTTATATAGATATTTATTCCTTGTAGCTTTCACATGTTCTTCTTAGATAGATAGATAGATAGATAGATAGATAGATAGATAGATAGATAGATAGATAGATAGATAGATAGATAGATAGATAGATAGATAGATAGATAGATAGATAGATAGATAGATAGATAGATAGATAGCCCTTTCCATTAGTGGTGTGAAATTGTGAATAATTTTGATCTACTTTGCCTCTTTCAGACTCAAGGTGTGAAGGCCACAGTGTCCCACCCCTGCTACCCAGCAAAGTTCAATGTATCCATTGAGCTGGGGAAGGATGTCTTTGATTCTCCATGTACCAAGAACCAGAGGCCGGCCCAGTTTGACCCCCAGATGTCTGTGTCAGTGGTGGGCACGGGAGATTACCCCACCTGCCTGGACAGCGTCAAAAAGATGTTCTCCTTCGACAACTGCTCCTACTCCAAGTGTTCCTTTAACGGAGTCTTCCAGCCCAGCGTGAGAGGAAGCTTCATGGTGAGACACACACATACACAGCAGCTACCAATGGCTAAGGCAATGACAACACATTAATTAGATTGTGTGACTCTGGATTGACAGTTCAATTCAGTTCAACTCAAAGGGGCTTCATTGGGATGAAAGCTTCAATAACAATGTTGCCAAAGCATTAAATATAATTTGTCCAGATATTCGGACATTGCACGATAAACAGTAATATGAACATTAACACAACATTAAGATTGATTTATATTAATTATATAAGCAGTATATCTTATATTTCTTATAATGATTTAGGTGAATGTTCATCTCTGTCTTGACCTCACCTGTTGAATAGTGACCACATATTCTGTTTTCTGATGATTGCCATGATTTTTTTTGTGTCTTCCCGTTTCGATTGGCCAGTTTATTCTCACCCATTGCCTCTGTGTTGGTTCTTTCTCCTACAGGCGTTCTCTGCTTTCTTCTTCACTCACAGCTACATCAGCCAACTCACCAACATCTCCGTCACTTCTCCCAGTCAGATGGAGCAGGCCGTCCGAATCATCTGCAACATGAATATGGCTGAGGTTAGTCTTGAGCACACTGACCCTATAACCCTAAAAAATCAAGGATTCTCAAACATGTAATTGGCCTATATACCCACCAAATAGGCCGCTATTAGGGCATCCTTCCTGGACAAAAAAACAAAAAAAGACTAAAGGTCACACATTCTGCTCATTTTCAAGTTCAACGTTGTAATTTTAGTTTCTACTGCAAACTGTGTTCATGGTGTAGTGTCCATTCAATTGTGGGGGTCTGACTGGGGGTTTTGAGCACAGGGTTTTTAGAAAGTTGGAGGTGGAGAAATAGAGAGAAAGTTTGTATACATATTACAGTAATGTCGAGAAACCAAGAAAATGTGCATAACGTATGATATGTGAGCTTAAAGATTTGAACATAAAAAAAATCCCAACATTTTTAATTGGTTATTTTTCTCCCGACAGATGACTGAAAAGACAAAGCAGTCGATCAAATACATGAAGGATGTCTGTGCAGTCTCAAACTTCGTCCAGGTCCTCCTAACCACGGGCTACCGGTTCACTGAGCGCTCCTTTCCAAACATCTCTTTCAAGAAAAAGGTCAGAAGGAGTGAAAGAAATGATATCCAACATTTTAGTTTCAGCCGGGGACTTCAGTCTGACATCTTTCAACAGAAGATTCAAGATGGTTTATTTGTCATACGCACAACAATTACAGCAGCAGTCATTGGCAATTACATTCATAGCCCCAGGCTCTTCTCAACCATGCAATATAGGAGAAGAAAATGTATAATATAAACACACAAGTGAAGAGAGCAACACTTCATACACAAATACACACAACAGCAGTGCAACGACACAGTTGCAGATAAATAAAAAAGAAAGATAAGGAGCACCATTCACATACAGTAAAGTAGAAATAAAGCTAAATAAAATGTAGAACAAATAGAATACAGAACATGGAAATAAAGATAGAAATAATAATAAGTGTAGTGAAATGTTGTGTGTTTGCAGGCAGAGGGAGCATCAGTAGGCTGGGCGTTGGGCTACATGCTGAATCTGAGCAACATGGTGCCAGCAGAGAGACTTGGACTGATGAAGGCTCTGCCCATAGGGCCCTGGGCAGCCATTATCTTTCTCTTCACCTCCCTCCTCCTCATGGCGCTGGGACATCTACTGATGACCTACAGACACACAGCAGGTCAACCAGGCCTGGTGTAAGAGAACAGGCCGTCCAATAATATTGCTCAGGGTCCATTGCACCAATCCGTCCAAAATTCTTCTTTGAACTATATTGCTAATTTTGTGTGTGTGTGTGTGTGTGTGTGTGTGTGTGTGTGTGTGTGTGTGTGTGTGTGTGTGTGTGTGTGTGTGTGTGTGTGTGTCCTGCAAAAAATGTCTTTGTTAATCTACAAACTTTCTTCTCGCTGGTGGGGATTCACGTAACTCATTGTCAAATCGAATAACAAAATAAAGCATGTTTTTTGTACATTTTTCCTACTCATCGTGATATATTACACACCCACTCACAATGACCACATGAGGACATTTTTCAGTTTTCTCTCCTTATGACAGAAACATTCCAAATACTGTAGGCCTCCGAAAATGTCATGTCTCCAGAGTATTTTTTTAAAATATTTTTATAAAAATTTTAAATAATTATACAGCAGTTATTTGTTATCTTTTACATGATAATATCATTTTGAAATGTAAATACATTGGAATAAAGTAAAGGAAATACAAAATAAAAAATTATATAAAATAAACAATAGATGATTTGAAAGGGGGCTACAATAAGTCAGAAATGAGTAGCCCACATTTAATGTTTAAGCTTCAGTAATATAAATTGTTCTCAAACATTTATTTAGTGACCATATTCTTTTTTAAAGCACAGTCCGCACAATGGGAAGGATTTGGTATACCACCTTACCATAAACCAGAGCGCGCGACAGCGCCCTCTACAGTTACACCCTCCAAATGGTCACAGACATAGACATTATTATAATGTCTATGGTCACAGATCTCGGTTGTAACACCGGAACAGTTTTGTCGCTGGTGTTTCTTACGGACTGTTTACAAAGTGGCAACACCGGAAGTTTTCCCTGACATAGAAGAGAGCAATGTGTGGGTCTGTTTTCTAGCAGGTTATAGTATTTCTCGGCTGAAATCTCTTGTTACTGGTCCTTTATTCAAACCGAGTGTTGAAGTTGATGCTCAAACAGAGAGGGCAAGATGTTCGCGGGCCTGCCGGAGCTCGGGATATCCAACGGAGAGGATCTGAAGGAAACTCTCACCAACTGCACTGAGCCTCTGAAAGCCATCGACCAGTTCCAGGTACGGCTAAAATGACAACAGCATGTTACTGCTAACAAAGGTGTATTCCTCAAACCGTGTTGTGCAGGCAATGCGAATAGCAGCTTATGCACCCATGTGTGTCCCACTTGTCATAACATTCCCACAGGTATTAGGCTGGCTAATATTTTGTTGTTTACTTAGCTATTTTTTGCATTATTCTGCGATTCAAAAACATCATTATGTTTTCAGTCGTCTGTGCAAAGCTAATTTAATTCACGAAATTGGTATTATGTTGTGATATTGCGAGCTAACATTCATCCTGTATTAATGCAGAACGCGAGTCCAAAACTTAGCGTACACAGGTGATATAGAATGTATTGATGCATGCGAGTGACAAAACAGACCCGCTTCCTGCTGCTTTTGACTTAAACAAAGAAAGCACTGTTCTAAAATACATAATTTCCATATTACCCACATCCCTATTAAGAAAATGGCTAAAGAAAGTAAGAACCTGACACTTCTACATATAGCTTTTAAGTTCTACACATTTAAATGCAACTTCCCCGTTTCTCTATGCACACACTAATGGGCAAGTGTCAGGTGAACAAATAAATGTGTAATACGTTCCTTTTCCCAGACAAATACCTATTCTCTGTAGTGGTATCCGATCTGTTTGTCTCTGCTTCTGTTCACATTATTTGCTCAACTGTAAGTTGACTTTTGACCAATTCACCATGTGAGCTTCAAGCTTCAGTTTACCAGGGGTTTGCCTTCTCAATTACAGCTGTGCTACCCGTGGTGTGGGTGTGCACTGTCCATTCAATTGATGCACGTTTTGCTTGAATCGCAGGGAATTATTTTAGCTCATTATGACACGTTGTATTGTACGTTCAAAATGTGCTTTATAATTTGAAATTTTGGGATTTCTTGTATATTTGTGACGTCTGACTGAGCAGTGGAGGCTGTTCACATGTCGCAGCTCTGCACAGTAATGGAAAAGCAAAGTAGAGGCCAAAAGTGCAAGTGGAAAAAACTCCATGTATATGAGGTGATGTTTGGTTGGCCATTTATATATCAAATATCCTAATAAAACAATTCCCCCAGGTATGTTTATGCCTGATACCAGACCTTGCCATTAGTAAAGCATTGAAGCATGTATTATGAAGTGCTAGAAGCTGATGAGTCTTCTATGTGTTCCTCCATGAGTTCAGATGGAGAATGGCATCCTGCTGCCCACCCTGCAGTCTGCTCTGCCCTTCCTGGACCTCCACGGGACGCCCCGCCTGGAGTTCCACCAGTCTGTGTTTGACGAGCTGAGAGACAAGCTGATGGAGAGAGTGGCCACCATCGCAGAGGGCAAGGAAGACGACAGGTGGGGAGGGTGTTTCTTTTTTTCTTTTTTTTCTTTTTTTTTTCTTTTTTATTTGAGTTAGGGCTGGGCCATTCAACCTCAAATTGAGATGAATTGAACATTTTACCTCGCTTACGATTAATGAACGATTATTTAGTTTTTTTGCCCTCATAGTTCACCAACTAGGTTTGTACTTTAAATATGCTCAACTATTTAAGATGGGATATTTTTTCAAAATATTTCCATGTGAAAATAACTTGATTCTCTAGTAAGCAAATATTTTAAATATACATGTCAAATATACATGTCATAAAACAAGACAGGGGGCTTGGACAGGACCCAAATCAAAATAATCGACACTTCCAAGTTTAGATTGATTACAGGGTCTGAATCTCTGTTTTGATTATTTTTTCTGATACCTTAACCCATTGATGACGGCTGCTGCGCGATGCCACATTGGCTCTCCTGCCTGATGCTGCATCGCGCAGCATTGATACTTTATCTAATTTTCATGGCATTCCCAGCATAGAATGCACTGTCATTGGATCAAATACACATGAGGTGGTTTTTGTTGATTTTTTTAAGACCACGTGACCACCCAAAAGTTGTGTGGTTTGCCGAAAATCACGTCAATCAAAAAAATAAAAAATAAAAAAATAAAACAAAATAATAAAAAAATACGCCGCTATGTCGGCGACGGAACAGTTAGTGGCGTTTGGTGCGCAGAATCAAGGTCTACTATACACTACTGACGAAAATCACACAACACATTGCATCTATTTATTAACAATATTTAATAATTTTCTAATTCATCTAATTTTGACGATTTTTAGAAATATTTGTTGGTTTGTAAGCGCTAAGGGAGCATGTTTAAATAAAACCTGTGAACCTTAACTTTTAAATGTATTTTATTTCATGTTTCTATGTGCTACACAGGCTTAGATATTAAAGTTTTGGTAGACTTGACAATTCGTACTATTTTTTCAGAAAACCCTCAGGCATTAAGGACATGCATCCTAGATTGCCATAGTCATCAATGGGTTAAGGAAGCAGCTCAGATGCTACTGTGCTTTGTTTGTCTTCTAGATACGGGAAGCTAGAGGAGCTGCTGGAGAAGAGCTTTCCCCTGGTCAAAATGCCTTCCATTCAGCCTGTGGTCATGCAGGTGCTCAAGCATCTACCCAAGGCAAGTCTTGTTTAGCACTCAAAATAAACAACTCATTTATAATAAACTAATACACTTGATCTGTATGAATGAACAGGATGTGTGCAGTATTGACTCCTAATCAGTAGTGGTGGGGTCACAGACAGTTGTTTATTGTAGCATGTTAACATGTCTTAGACACAGTACAATACATTTTAATGTGATAGTGCGGTGAGACTGACACCATGATGGTGTGTCTGAATTACTCCAGTCCCGTCGACTGGAAATAAAATCGTGTGCTAATGCGCAGTCTAGGCTCTATTAACTGGCATGTAAACAAAGGGAATGTAAACAAATGAGGCCCACCGTAGCACGTTAACATGCCCGTTTACAGAGCCTAGGCTGGGTATTAACACCTGATTTGTTTTCAGCGCACTCGCAGTACAGAGAAGAAGCCGATTGTGAGGAGATATTAATTGATTTTCACAGAAAGTGATTTTGTCAACAGAATTGCTAACCCCACCTTTAATCTCTGTGCCTGCTCCCTCCCCTGCAGGTCCCAGAGAAGAAGCTGAAGCTGGTGATGGCTGACAAAGAGCTGTACAAGGTGTGTGCTGTGGAGGTGAAGAGGCAGATCTGGCAGGACAACCAGGCCCTGTTTGGGGACGAGGTGTCCCCCCTCCTCAAGCAGTACATAGTGGAGAAGGAGGCCGCTCTGTTCAGCAGCGACCTCTCCATCCTACACAACTTCTTCAGCCCCTCCCCCAAAACACGACGCCAAGGCCAGGTGAGTGCTCAGAAAGTCATCAGGGTTTTGGTCTAATCAATACTGAGGGCGCACTCACACTAGGCCATCTGAACCGTGCCCCCTAAAGTCTAGTGGGTTTGACCAGTGTGAGTGCTCCATTCTGTACTCAAGCACAGTACACTTCCTCTGACCTAGCACAGTTTGGAGAGGTGTGCTTGGGTACGGTACAGATGCTAATGAGCCAACACGCACACCACCACGCACATAGAGTGATGATCCTGGCGTCAATTCATATGAGACTGTTCCCCGCGACCCAATACGTTAAAGCAGCAACGAGTAACATTTAAATATCTTTTAAACAGCCTCATGTTTCCTCTCATAATCATAAATTACCTTTAACAGCAAACGAGACCATCTGTGCAAAGAAAGACTTTTTTATATAGTTTTTATTACTGCATTTGATCTGGTCGTACACCCAGTCCGATTTTCGGTTCACGCGTGCATGCTCTATGGTCACATATCCGTATTGGTCGCAAATTTCAGTGCGGCGCAGGGACGCGATTTGAGAAGCCTATGGCTCCAGGTGAGGGAAGGGGAGCGGGAGCCTTGTTTGAGACAGTTGTTTGTTCATAATGACTGATAACGGGGCTGAACCATCAAAGAAAAAAAAGAAAATGCAATGAAGAAAAGCTAAAAGGGAGAGTGGCGGGCGGGAGGGCGTTGCCAAGCAACGTATACACAATTTCACGCAGCAAACCTAGACTGCAGTGTTTACTCCTAAATGAATGAGCGGTAGCCTACTAAAACAAAGTTTACTTTGCCTCACCAGCATCATCAGATGACCATAATTCATCTGAAATAGTCATTATTTACAACATAAACACATTATCTCATCGTGATCCATACTAACTAACTGCCATCTCTCGTTCATTCGCTTGGTGTGAGGACACGGACTCGTTCAGCTCCGTGAGAGGTGACAATGCATCAACTTATTGCAATCAGGTGTGTTTAGCACTTACTGCCATTAGTTGATGCTGTGTCACCCATAGACTCACAGAGCCAAAAAGAGTCCGGTGCCCTCCACACTTTCAACACACGGACACGCACCATATTGCTTCCTGATTATTTGAATCTTGCACTCCCTGCACGAGCTAGAAAACAGCTTCACGACAGCTGGCGTCGTTAAAATACTACCGCTTTTGTTCAAAGGTGTCGCCAACGTGCCGACTTACTCGTAGTGGCTTTAATGCGCGCAAGGGACATTTAAAAAATGTTACCAAAGGATTCGGATGAAATTGGCTGGACGAAAATATTTAACAATCAATCGGACATAAATACAATACCAATCCCAAACCTGCGCGCACATAGACGTGGTGATCAGAAGCAATGGTGCGTCTGCCTGGATCTTTAGGAGCAGTGTGCGTTCTGAGGCCCTGTTGTTGTTGAGCCGCTGTGTGGTTGCAGGTGGTCCTAAAGCTGACCCAGATGATCGGGAAGAACGTCAAGCTGTACGACATGGTGCTGCAGTTTCTCCGGACACTCTTCCTGAGAACGAGGAATGTCCACTACTGCACCCTGAGAGCTGAGCTGCTCATGTCTTTACACGACCTGGACATCAGTGAGATCTGCTCTGTGGACCCCTGTCACAAGGTAAGCACACACAGTGGCATGGTGAAGCAGTTTGTGGTCAAACCATTGAGCCAATGAACAGCATGGATTGTGTATTTCCCTTGTGTTTTTAACTGTGTGTTTTTCCCTTTTGTGTGCCGCGACAGTTCACTTGGTGTTTAGACGCCTGCATCCGGGAGAAGTTTGTGGACGGCAAGCGAGCCAGAGAGCTGCAGGGTTTCCTGGATGGAGTGAAGAAAGGACAGGAGCAAGTCCTCGGGTAAACCACAAGAGAGAATGCTTCAAATGTACTCTGTAAAAAAGGGAAAAGTTAGGAGAACTGCCAATTTTTCAAGGGCAGCTGTCTTCACTAGATTTTTGAGGCATTTTTGTTTGTGTGTGTGCGTTCCAGGGATCTGTCCATGATCCTGTGTGACCCGTTTGCCTGTAACACTCTGGTCCTGAGTCTCATGAGGAACCTGCAGGAGCTGCTGAGCCAGGATGCTTTACCCAGGGTGAGCACACACAGCACAGTTTAATTTTTCATTCAACCTTTAAATGTACTGGAGAGATCAGGGTGACCCTCATTTACAATTACTTTGAGTCGGACAAAACACTGCAAAGCAAAAACAACAACACACAAAAAGATACACAACACACAATAACACAGTCACTCTGTTCTACTGACTGTCGGCTGGTGGACACTTCTCCAGCAAAGAAAAAGGGAGGAAGACTAGCGCGCAAACATGGATTTAAAACCATTCTTTGCAAATGATTCATGAGGATCAAAAATGCACTCAACGTGTTTTGTTTGACCAAGAGACGCACACACACATGTGTTTTAATAGGTAATACTAAATGTCAATAGGTGTGTTCGTTCCCAAAGCCAACACCACAGGGCACATCAAATATGAAGAGGGATTAAAGGAACAAACAATCCTTATAAAGGCCAGACTGCACTAGAAGCACTGTAGTGAGCAATGCAGACTAGCTCTGGATGCCTCCTGAATGTTGCTTTGCGTCCAGCGGAGACGGATCTATTTGATTCTTTACTGATTTGCATAATACCACCTCGACCGCCAATGGAGTCAATGGATTTGTTTGTATTTGCATATTTCCAGCTCTGTTTTGTTTTTTAGATAGTGCATGCTCCGTTTAAAGACTGTTGTAATAACACAACAGGGTTAGTTCATCTAGAAATAAGAGCTTATTTAGTATAAAATGTCTTCAATACATCTATCAAGAATATTGAAATTGCTTAGACATTGAGGAGATTGTTCTTTCTTTTTTCTTTTCTTTTCTGATGTTGCAATTCAAAATCTTAAAATAATATGTTAGATCTATTTTTTTAATGTTAACAAAGGACTCTGGGTAATATGACTTATTATTATTATTATTATTATTATTATTATTATTATTATTATTATTATTATTATTATTATTATTACTGACATTTTAGTTTTGTATTTATAATGACCTGAATTAAAATAACATAACGTCAAGTAGAAAAACTAGAACTCAGAGTTCCCCGACACACAACAAGACTTTGTATAAAGAGAATGTGATGTGTGTGTGTGTGTGTGTGTGTGTGTGTGTGTGTGTGTGTGTGTGTGTGTGTGTGTGTGTGTGTGTGTGTGTGTGTGTGTGTGTGTGTGTGTGTGTGTGTGTGTGTGTGTGTGTGTGTGTGTGTGTGTGTGTGTGTGTGTGTGTGTGTGTGTGTGTGTGTGTGTGTGTGTGTGTGTGTGAGCAGGACAGTCCAGACCTGATGCTGCTGCTCAGGATGCTGTCTCTGGGTCAAGGAGCGTGGGACATGATCGACAGCCAGGTCTTTAAGGAACCTCGTTTGGTATGTAACACCATGTCACGCCCATCAGCTCACAGTGAGAATAATACACTTTATTACTGTTAGAACTTTTCACTTAGGCAACTGCACTAAATACACAGCTGGTGTAATTTGACACGCAATCCCCAGCGAGCACCATACCAATTTAGCTTGCACGTTGTTCTTTTGCACACGTTTTTATACACGCAACAAGATAGTAGATACCCTAGTGTGGGGGCTTTAACAGCAAAAGCTCAGTCTCTCTTTGTAACAAACTGTGACCTGGGGAATAGCCAGCATAAATTATTACAAAAGTATTTGGTTCAAAATTGTTTATTTGATTTCTACCTTGTTATTTTGCCTTCTCACCCTGTTCTGATTAGAAGCCATATGAAGGTTGTAACATTCAAACCAATGTAAATAAATGATATATTGTGTTCCCGTGCTGCTTTTAGGATGTGGAGGTGGTGACGCGCTTCCTGCCTGCCATGATGTCCGTGGTGGTGGATGATCACACCTTCATAGTGGATCAGAAGCTTCCCAGTGAGGAGAAGAGTGCTCAGTCTTACCCCACAAGCCTGCCCGATGCCTTCAACAGGTACAATACTAGGCAAGCACACGGTATAACATGACATGCGCTGGTCTGCCACTGCCTGTGTCAAGAGGTGGGAGGGTTAGCATGTTCACCACAGGCTTAACCACCATGTCTTACTGACATTTCTCATCGGCGGCACGGCGGTGTGACAGTAAAAGGTGCTGTGTCTTTACTGTGGCTGTACTAATGCTATCTTTGGCAGCAGATACAGTGATGCTTGTATCTCATTGAATGTATGTATGAGTTTGTTCTTTGCGAGAGAACTACGCAATCCAGACCTATTCTAGATGCATGTTCTAGAGCCCAAACTGTTCATTTATAACTATTTTGATTATAGTTGATAATAGAAAAATAATAATAGTGTTATAGTTAAACCACCACTAGCTAAGATTTTAAGGCAATTTTCTTAATAGTTATTTTATTTATTTTAAGGATGTGTTTCCCTCCCTGAAATGTGTGTCGTGAAATTTGAACTATTGAGACATTGTTTGTTGCTCCCCGTCAGGTACCTCCAGGAGAACAGGGTGGCCTGTGAAATGGGTCTCTACTACATCCTCCACATTGCCAAACTGAGGAACAAGAATGCCTTGTCCAGGTTACTACCTGCACTGGGTGAGTACCGGTCTTCCCCTCTACTGTGTGTTAGATGGGTGAAATATCTGAAACTGTATCATCTATATGGCAGACGCAGTCACTCATAAAGCCATTTCACCAAAATAGGCGGCTCAACACATGTTTTTTAAACCCGCTCGTAGTATTTCCTTGCCCACTTTCACACTGCAACTAGAACTGGCTCTGATAGCCAGCAGTGCCGTACAGACAGACAGACAGAATGAAACACTCTCATTTTAATCAAAGAAGCTCACCGGGTCTTTAAGCCATTAAAAGCTGTGTTTCTCAGCAATGTGTAGTGAAAATTAAACCTAACTTAACGGTGGTCTGTCTGATCTTAAGGTGGAGCAGCTATACATTAATAAATAGGCTGACTATATCTGAATCCCTGTCTAGTCCGCAGGCATGTCAGATGTTTTTTTTTAACTCACGTGTCTCACCAACAGAAACTCAAAACATTTTCTACACACTAAAAACTGCTTGGTTAAACTACAATCCAACCAGATGTTCACCTGTGAATTAAGCCCTTACTACGTGCGGTTTTGGAGCAGTCACACTGGTCAAACGAACTAGGCTTTAGCCATCAATCAGGCTTGGGCACGGTACAGATACCTAGTGTGAATGCGCCCTAAGACACCCATTTAACATTGGAACTACCAGACTTGTCAGACTAAGAGTTGGATGTGTTCCTCCACAGTGGAGACCTACAATGACATGGCCTTCGGAGACATCTTCCTGCACCTGCTGACCGGCCACCTCACCCTGCTCTCTGATGAGTTTGGGTCTGAGGAGTTTTGTTCTGTGGTCTTCGATGGATTCCTCCTCACTTCTTATTCCAGGTGAGCAAGAGTTTCAAGATGGTTTATTTGTCACATTCACAACAATAACAGCAGCAACAGCAGCAGTCATTGGCAATGAAATTCTTAAGTCCGAAGCTCCTCTCAACAATTAAATAGAAGAAGAAAATGTATAATAGAAACACAAAAGTGAAGAGAGCAACAACTGAATTACAAACTAAACACTTAAGTAGCCCACAGTGCAGACATAAAGTGTAGAGATAAGGTAAGCAGATCCTAACCACACGTCCACTGTCAGTTTAGTCTACTTTATAGTTCAAGTTCCAATGAATTGTAGTGCATCATCAGCATACAACACAAAGCAGCCTGAAACAGAGATAAGAATCTATGGACTGATAGACACACACACAGAGCATTGATCAGGCTGAGCTGAAGTGTATACTAGACGACCTTTCAACATTATTACTTTCATTAAACTCAAACATCTCCACCATGTCCGCTGACAATGTTTGATTCTTAATTTTTTGCAGTAAGGAGAACGTCCACAGACACAGCCTCCGTCTGCTGCTGCATCTACACCACAAAGTGCTGCCGTCGTGCATGGAAACCTTGCTGAAGACCCTAGAACCTCCAAAGCAGGTTGGCTTCATTTCTCCATTCAGCATCATGGGCTTTAATAAAGGCCAGAGATTTAGTGTTGGGTAGCATTGGGAAGAGGTCTCCCTAGCCTTCTGTTTAACAATGACATGTAAGAAAGCTTCTGGCTTCTGTTTCATCACATTACCAATGATACCAGTTACAGTATATGTGGGTTAAGTGATTCTGGAGGATGATGGTTGACAAAATCACTTTTTGTCAAATCAGTGAATATCTCCTCACAATTTGCTTCTTGTAAAATCTGGTGTTAATACACAGCCTAGGCTCTGTAAACTGGTATGTAAACAAAGGGGGATCATCGTATCATGTAAAAATGCCTGTTTACAGAGCAGAGCCTATGCTGTGTATTGACACCAGTTTGTTTTTAAGCGCACTCACAGTACGGATAATAATATCAATAATTCATAAGATAATGTTATTCAAACAAAACGATGCATCCTTGCCTAAACCTAATCTTTTACCGAAAAAGAGACCCCTCTAATCTGCACTAATAACAAAGTATTGAATATTTTTCCCTTCTGTGTTGCACTTATTAGACGGTCCCTGTGCTCTCATCTAACAGCCCTATGCACAATTTTTATTATAACTCAAGCTCAGATTACATCTCATTTTGGTAAAAGTGAGCCCGTTGTCTGCATGGCTTATGACCTTAGCAAGATGCATTGTTTTTGTGTTAATAACATTTAATTACGAGTTATAGATCCCGGAAGTTCAAATCTGTCAATATCTTTCCAACGTTACCGCAGTCTGGAACTGTCCAGTTTATTCTCTACATTGAATTTCTTCTTCATTCATTATATTGTATTTTCACTTTATTCTCGACATTTCGACTTCATTCTCAAAGTGTATAATGGAAAAAAACATCCTCTTTCTGCTTTGTATGTATACATTTGATAAAGTGTTGTGTGTCCGTGTGCCTGGCGCCCACAGAGCAGTGAGCCAGTGAAGGAGCTGTACACCCAGCTGACGGAGAAGCTGGAGGCCCAGAAGAAGAGCCCTCCTCCCCCAGAA
This sequence comes from Hyperoplus lanceolatus, assembly GCA_026929865.2. NCBI lineage: Eukaryota > Metazoa > Chordata > Actinopteri > Uranoscopiformes > Ammodytidae > Hyperoplus > Hyperoplus lanceolatus. Next base: position 6,410,793 of record CM049397.1, read on the forward strand.
GAGACCCCCTCCCTGGACCTGGGGCTGCACCCAGTGACCGTCCCCACCACCGCCTCCACTCCCACCACGCCTGTTTGAGTGACAGCCGCCCAGTGGGCTTGCTCGGGAATATTCTAAAAAAGAGACTGGACATTTCACATTGTTGTTGCTCGTAGGATTTCGTTCATGGAGGTTGAATTTCTTTTAGATGTTTGCCTGAAAAGGGTCTTCCAGCTCTGACAGGGTAGCCTTACAGCCAACAATTTTTTTATTTTTGTCATTACTTTTTTAAACCTTGTGCCCTTTGCATTATTGTCAAAATATACAGTATTTTCATATGTAATTAGGCTATTAGTGTTGTTATGTTTGATCCGTCAGTAGTGCAACAAACTTGTAAATAAATGATTGTTTAGAAGTGTGAAGTGGTGTTACTGTGTATACAGTCAAGGTGACAAAATGCATCATTACATAGAATGCAATGCTGAAAACTGCACTGCCTCTGTACCCGTTCTGTCACTTGGTGAGAACCACTTGACTCAGAGTGAATATGGTGTCACACCACACTATTTTCACACCAGACCTCATTGGTTAACTCCCCTGGTAGCCAGACGTATGTCAAAGTGAAACTGTGTTTTGCTACAGTGTTCAACATACTGAGGACCTGATCAACACTGGTGAGAGCTTTTGAAATACTTTCTAGATGTTTTTTTTTCTTCTATTCTTCTATTATACAGTATGTACGGATGCAGGCTTTTGACCAACTGACCCAAATAATAACAGTTTAAATTTATGATAAACAAAATCCACTTTAATATAATGGAATATAATGTTCAGTTTTAAAGGTGGAGTCTGCGATTCTGGAGAACGCTTACCAAAATCACTTTTTGTCAAAATCAGTGAATATCTCTTCATGATCAACTACCTTTCTGTAATGTGAGTGCGCTGGGGAAAAAGTTAGTGAGTTATCAATGCCTATAGATTGAGGTCATACACTAGCAATGACATGCCATCACTTGAAATGAGCAAGAACCTTGTAGAGTGTAGCATCTATTTTAATATACGCATGTGCATGTATGCATGCACGATACCTAATCGGCATGTATTTCCTGTTCTCTCAGTTCCTCAACTGTACTTGGAGCGGGAAATGATTATTTGAGTGGTTTCTTTTAGTCTCCTCTAAAAGCTGACAAAAAATAGCTGTATTTATTATTTTCGGCTGTAGCAGTCAATAACCCAAACTTTTTTTCAGTTATGAATCTAATAAAAGCCATTGATGTAGTAACTTGCATAATACATATCTGAACCACTAACGCAATAACATTTTCCCATTATTTATTAAGTTGTTTCATCATTGGCCAGATTTAAAAAAAAATACTTTAGAAATACTAACTAGAGCTCATTATGTTATTATATTTATTCAAGGTTTATTTATTTGGTATAAAGTATCACACTTTCATGACCCACCCTTACTATTGCAACCATTCAATAAGTTTAAAATGTATTACATTATGGGTAAAAAGTTAGTACATAATTGGTTCAAAAATGTTGAGCTATTGGCTTATTGTATAAATTATACAAATGATGTCATTGGTTGTTATAAATTATTGGCTTCTACAAATACTTTTTTTTTGTAACCAGAAAGCCTGCTTTGCAAAGTAGGGGATAGACAGTGTATGACAGACAAGGGTCATTTACCAGCCAGGGTGGGTTGAGTGCTGGTGACTTGCATTACGGTTGTGCATTATGGAAAGGGTTCACTCAAGTAAGTTCAAAGCTTGGCCCACGATTGTGACAAAATGGTAGGATATGCAATGCATGTACCACAACTTTTCAAAAGTAAACCCCTAAATACTAAATGGTGAGAATCATAGCAGAAGGGGCGAGGTACCCTGACCCTTTAATAGAGTTTCCAAAATAGAAGTTCATCTTTTGTGGGAATGTACTGTATATCAACATTTTAGTTAAGCTCTTTCAATGATTTGGGCTCACTGAAACTGGCACTGCAAACTAACAGAAGAATTTCCTTTTTTGCTGGCACAGATCCAGTCACTGAGAAACACTTGACTAAAACTGATAAAGCCCTGGTTTCTGTGCCCCTTTTTCGGGCAACTGGACTCCTGGCACCTACTGTACACTTGTAGAAAGTTGACATGTGAAAGAGAAACATGAAAGATGGTGTGTTACTTACAGTTTCAACTGTGGTAAGGTCTTTTCACACTGCTTGCTTTACTGTATACGAGCAACCACTTGCCAGACTAGGATAGGGTTTTAGAAAGACATGAAAATCTTTAATCTTTTTGCTTATTGCCTCACTCTCCGTCTCAAGAAAAGGCGACAGAAAATGTTCCGGTAACTGTGTGTCCATTTTTTGATTTAGATACGGGCAAAGGTGGCTCATCCAGGTTAGCCAAGCTCATTTTAGAATCAAATACAGTACTGTGAAAAAGTGTTAGGCAGGTGTGAATTTTTTTTGTAAAATAGGAATGCTTTCAAAAATATGAATATTAATTGTTTATTTTTAACAATGAAAAAAAATGCCAAGTGAGCGAACAAGGTTATACTGGATAAGCGAGATAAAAAAAGACAAAAATTTCAAAGCAGACAGAGGTTTCAAGATGTGCTGCTCTTCTTGAAGAAGCACAAAGAAACGGGCAACGTTGAGGAACGTAGACGCAGTGGTCGGCCAAGGAAAATCGGAAGATGTCCAACAGTGCCAACAGCTCAGAACTGGCTGAAACCATTGGGGGGCCAAGGTACAACCCATCTACTGTCCGGACAAGTCTAACCAGACGTGGTCTTCATGGAGGGTTGCAGCCAAAAAGTCATACCATACATGTGAAATGGAAACAGGGTCAAGCAACTCAACTATGCACAAAAACATAGGAACTGGGGAACAGTTGCTCTGGACTTATGAGTCAAAATTTGAAATATTTTGGATATTTGAAGGCAGTTGTTCGCCAAAGTGCTGGAGAGCGGTACAATAATAAGTGTCTGCGGGACAATAGTGAAGCATGGTGGATGTTCCTTGCAAGGTTCTGCAAATGGAGTTGAAGATTTGGTCAGGATTAATGGCGTCCTCAAAGCTGAGATCAGTAGATGGATGTACCTGGGTCCCACTGGTTTCTGCCAGTTCTGAGCTGATAGCACTGCTGGATTGAGAGTTCTCTTCTGTTCATTCATTACATTTTGTCAATAGAGGAAAATAAACTATTAAAACTTTTGTTTTTGAAAGCATTCTTAGTTTACTTCATTTTTCACACCTGCCTAAATGTTTGCACAGATAGTACTGTACATACTGGGGAAAACACAAGAAGTGCCCATGGCGGCTGGTTTCCTTCCAGTATGTCATCTTTGATTCTAAAAAAAAAAAAAAAGCAGCAACATAAAATGGTAAATAAAGCACACAGGAGCGTTTAGTGATGGTGTGAAGTTAATCTTTTGACCCTCCTTTGACACAATACTCAGAGAGTGAGGGAAAAAGCTAGAAATGAACATATTTGAACTATTCCTTGAAGTAGTAGTCTACTTATACAGTAGACACAGATGGTGCCAAATTAGTAAAACTTTTAAGAAAAATGCACATGAGAAATAAAAATGATAAAAAATATTATAATAAACTAAATGAAATAGACGAATGCATATAAAATATATTGAAAAAATAAATACTATTCACACAATGGAGAAACATGTTTTACACTTTTGAATACATAGAAAATCATGACAAAACAAAAAAAGATAATGGCTATTATTTGATAATACCTCAATGTTCAAGGTAATACTTGGATTTACTGAAGTGCTGAAGCATTTTACAAGTGTTAAGCTTGAGTGGTTTGTCGTGTGGTCTTACCACAGTAGTTTGAAAATGTCAGAAGACCTCACAATGGGGAAGTGATGCAAAGGAGTGTAATGTATTTATAGAGATATGGGGCAGTGTGCGTCTCAGTTCCTTAACAGTAAGAATAAGCAATGCTTTGAATGATCCTCATCTAAGTGTAGATGATACCTATAAGTTTTTGTTACCCTGTTCACCTGCAGTGTCTGGCCTTTGGGAAGATAGATGGAACCTCTGGTGGTTTCATCCTCGCTGCTCGGTAACAGCAGCAGCAATGCCTCCTATGGGTCATCATGCCAAGGGGAGAAGATCCAACACGTGTCCATCACCGCCGTGCTGTGCCTGGTCTTCTCCCTGGGCTTCCTGCTCAACACCTTCAGCCTGTGGGTCTTCTGCTGCCGTCTGCCCTCGTCCTGCTGGACCACTGGAACCATTCTCCAGTTCAACCTGGCCCTCAGCGACGCCCTGGCCACCCCCGTCACCCCCATGATGGCTGGGTACTTTGCCTCAGGCACCGACCACTGGCCCTTCAGTCGCTTCCTGTGCCAGCTGAAGATCGCCCTGCTCAGTTCTCATTTCTTACGGCAGCACCATATTCCTCACCCTGATCAGCCTCCATCGCTACGCGGCCGTGGTCCACTTCAACAGAAGCTCCCGCATGAAGCAAAAGGCCTTCGTCAGGAAGCTGTGTGCAGGGGTTTGGTCCCTGCTACTCGTCCAGTCCGTCATCTACACTGTCCTGCTTGCCCCGAGTAAAGAGGGCGCTCACAGGCATTGCCTCTCCATCCATCAGAAGAGCCTGACCAACGTCTACTTCATCATCAACTTCATCTTGTTCACCTTTGGGTTCCTGCTCCCTCTCCTGGTGTCGGCTGTTTGCAACGGTCGCGTGGCCAACACCTTGACTCGCCTCAACATCAGCACGGCCAAAGGTCTGAAGGTCAAGCTGAAGTCTCAGAGGATGATAGGCGTGTGTCTGCTGATCTTCGGCCTGTGCTTCTTGCCTCTCAACGTGGTGCGGACCGTGGCGGTGGTGCTGCAGAAATACCACCCGCGACAATGCCAGGTTCTGCTCAGGATCGAGACGGCCTATTACGCATCGTGGGTTTTGGCAGGAGTTAACAGTTGCCTGGATCCACTCTTGTACTGTTTTAGTTCCAAGAAGTTCCAAGATGCGTTCCAGTCGTTCAGGATTGGGAAGGCAGACGGACCGCCCAGAAGTGATTCGGGGACGACTGGAAATCAGTTGGAGATGATGCACTCTAACCATGGGTGACCAATACTACAGGCCCCAGGATGCAATGTTTGTAGAAAGAAATGATTTAGATTAAGTGAGAGTGACTCTTACGAACCATACAAGACTATATTCTCGGTTGGTGCACCATGTACATGTTGACACCATTCATTTGTTCATTTCAGCATACTGAATCCATCATATAGCTGTCTTTGATTTATGTTACTCTGTTTCTTAATTTTACACCTGAAGGACACAGTTTACTCTTCAATTTTATCCTTTTTTTCCCACATGATTTCATGCTCTGTTTCTGGGTCTGGTTTGACATTTTGGGAAAGTTTCTTGTTGTATTTACTTTGTTTCAAATTGAATTGTGAAGAGGGAGGATTCATGTGATTTTGTGCCTCTGGTTCGGCATTTTGTCTGCAGCCAGTTGGCAACACTTGGCACTCAGGAAAATAGGAAAACGCAGATTGAAGTTTACTGTAAGAATAGAGAAAGCAGATTATTGGTTAGTCAAGTTCATTTTAGAGTCAAATTTGATTAAAAGTCAAAAATGGACCAGTACTTGTTATGGTCTGTCTTTGTTGTGTCTTGTTTTGGTGATCCCCTGTGTTTCCTGTTTTATTTTGGTATGTCTGTCTTGTTCCTCCCCATGTCCTGTCAAGTTTCCCTCCTGTTTGATTGCTGTTCCCGCCCCTAATGTGTTTCACCTGTCTCTCGTTGTCTACCCTGTCTTGTGTGTGTGTATATAACCCCCAGTGTTTCTTTGTTCCCTGTGCAATCATTGTTTCCTGTTGGTGAGTCTGTCCCGTGCCTGTTCTTTGTTTTTTTCTGTTTTTCCTGGATGTTCGCCTGTTGGCCTTTTTTGTTAAGTTTTTTGGACAATAAATATCTTTTAGTTTTATGTCTTGCATTTGGGTCCTGTTTTCCTGCCTGCCTGCCTGCCTCACCTTAACAGTACTCTTTCTAACAGCATATTATAACTTAATAAATAAGTATATCAAAAAGAACATTCACCAATATAAAAAAGAAAGAAAGAAGAATGATTAAAAGATACTTGATAGAAAGTTACAATCTATCGTCTGGAACCATACATGTCTGCACAAAATAACTCCTTTTCTGTTCTGGCCGTATTGTTTGTTGTTTCACAAACTGATGGATGCTGGCACAAAGGTGGACATGTCTGGTTTGGACTTTAGGGACAAGGAACCAAGTCTCCTCCCTAAAGATAACTGGTGCTAGGCTACTGGTTGTTGAGCACAGAAGCAGCTCCACAGGTCTTAGCTCTTTAGCTTCATCATGATGATTCAGCATTGGGTCTTAATTATGCATTAGTCACCACTGTTATCCTCCTCCTCCCTCTATAAACTGTGTCAGTCAGTCAGTTTGAAAAGGATGGAAACATTTAGCCTTCAACTGTTAATAGACAATGGATTTCATCTCCACAACAGATCCACAATCCATTTTTTTGTTTTTTTTGTTTGTTTACAGACCAGTCCAAAAAAGCTTCACCCATTTCTCAGTCAGTGACCATCCCACTCTCATTCACTCATGTTACATGCATACACATGACTAAACAATAATAGGCATCCAATGTATTATACAAAATAAAATAAAAATGCAGAATGAGAATCTAGCCTGCTATGGGTGAGTCACTGTCCCACGAGAAAACAACAATGAACACATGAACATTTTACATTTCCACTGAACGGCCCTTATACCTCCGTGACGTCAGTCGAAGGGGCGGGGCTAGGAAGTCGTAAGCATATGCACGTTGCTGGCCGTGCGCACAGGTGATCTTCAGTCTCGCTGTGGGTCGGTGGTGGAAGAAGGAAAACATGGGGAAACTTCAGCAGTTTGAGATCACGTTCGACAAAAACAAAGTGGTGTACGGTCCGGGCGAGTCTATCACTGGAACCGTGACTATCAAGCTGGACAAGCCGCTGCTGTGTAAAGGTAAGACGCTGCTCTCACTGCCCGTCAGTCCAACAACACACCTGGTGGGACCAAACGTCGCCCCTTCGCTAAACAAGGAAGTTAAGGGATTCAGCAAAGATTGCATGTGGATGTTATTCATGCCTCTCACACTATGATGTAATTGTTAACATGGCCTATTTTCTTTAACTTGGTTGTGCCGTCGTAATTGGTTTTAAAAAAAGACCTTTTAGCTCTCATATCATGTTCCCACCATAGGTTCCCACAGACTGACTGACTGACAGGGTTCAATTGGACCTAATCAGAAATTCTGCTGTTCTCCTTTCTTGTATTGCCAGGATGCTGGAGACTGGGCCACAACAGGGATTTTTGAAATGCAGACATCATAAATAAAAAAAAAATACTCCTAACTTCATAAGATATGTATTTTAACTGATCATTTCACATAGTCTGTTTTCCAACATGAAGGTGAAGTCCCATTTTAAATGTTCTTAAAAGATCCTCTGTGTTTTTGAATGCAAATTGCTCAGGTCGTCAAAGGACATTCAATCCTGAAATGGCGTAAAGGCTGGTGCTCTCCTTAAGTGTGAGAGTCTTTGTGAATAATAAGAGGGCAGAAAGAGGCCGGAGACGTTTCAAACAGGCCTTGTGTCTCAGATCTGGGATCAGATAGCAGCAGACAACAGCTGTTGACTACAGCTATGGCTGGGACAAAAGGGACGAAAGGTTCATCAAGTGACTATTCATCTATTGACAGACAATCACTTCTTTCATGATTTATTTGTCATATGCACAACAATTACAGCAGCAGTCGTTGGCAATTCAAGTCTTAAGTCCCAGGCTCCTCTCAACAATGCAACAGAAGAAGATAATGTATAATTAACAATAATAGATTTTCTTGGTTAATGGTTTGATGTGTAAAAACACCAAATAACAGTGACCAATGTAATGTGCTCCCACTGTATGTCTTGTTCTGCCACACCAACTGTCCAAAATCAATAAAGAAGGAATTAACTCATGTTTAAGACAGCAAGGATAGAACACATGGTAATATCAATTTCTTGGTGTTTTTTTGCCTTTAAAAATGACTAATGATCAAGCTGTTATCGAAATCATTTTTATCCAATATATTTAAAGTTTAATCGTTGCTTTCAATCAAAAATATCTGGAGGCATTCATTTTCCAGCCCATTAATGATCTACCACACCATTTTGGTTATAGCTCTGTATGACCTTTCTTTGATACTGAATGATAGCCATGGGATACAATGCATACTTCACACTTGCTTTATAACCATGTAAACAAAGTTAAAAAGGGAAACTGGAACTGGAAAAATTATTGATTGACAATTAGATTTAAGAGCAAGTAACACTTAAAGGTGAAGTAAGCGGTTTATTTATATTGATATGTGTTAAATCGCTCTTTATTCATACAGTAATCACTTACATGATGTGTGCCTTTCATAAAGCCAATCTCTTAGTCGGCTGCTCTGCATGTAATAAGCAATTAAACTTTATGTAGTATCCCGAAATTTTATCCAATCACAAGAGAGAACGCTACAAACCGACACCCGTCTCACTCATGGTCTCACTGCCGGTGCACGCCAGAGCGACACATGGGTGAATGTTTATGCGCCTACAATGGCGGAGCAGGTAAAAATCCTTCCCAATGTCTGTTTTGATGGTTTTTATCATGTTTCATCACACTTATGGATCTGAGATTATGCTAGATAACTTGCTGCTTGTAGACCGCAGTGCATTAATGTGGTGACGTAGGGTCGAGCGAGGGGACTGCTAACTGCAGTAACTGACAGGAAGTTAGCTAAAAGAACCATTCCGCTGACAGCACCTTTTAATCTAAATGCTTTTCTTTTGAAATTCCACATCACGGGCGATTACTGCGACAAATAACAGATAGCATTTTGGCTGCGTTCCAAACCCAATACTATTTTTTTTTTCTATTCTACATAGTACTACATTAGCCTGGCTCCGCCCGCCTACCTACTTCCGCTCAAATTTAATTTTCCCTTCAGTAGTCAGTCTGGGGGTGCGGTGACTTTCTCAGTTTTCTTAGGAAAATCTACAGCCGTCCAATCAGCGAACAGAGGAAGTGGCTGAGAACGATGACGTTGAAGTCACGCTCCAGTTTCAGTTGAATGCTGCGTTCCTTTATACTCGGAGCTCAGAGATTTCCGACTTGGTAGTTCCGACCTGTCTGTGTTCCAGTGCATCTGCTCGCGAAAGTATGGACGCCGACAACCTTTCTCGTCCAAATAACTAAACGTTAGGCTCTAGCAAGTTACTGTTGCCAGGTACCGGTAGATTCATAGACTACAATTTGTAGTGAAGTCGGATATTTCCGAGTTCCCTGTACAACTGGAACGCACCGTCTGAAGCCGGCTCATGACACACGTGACGACCAAACGTTATGCGATTGGTTGGCTAATCCAGAGTGGCACTGGGCAGATCCAATAGTTTTAAACTTCAACAGACACCCGCCTCCAAGTGAGTGAACGTTTGCCAATTACAGCACTTCCAGACCTTCTATACAAATTAAATGAAGTACAATGGTCTGGTTGGACCAGGCTAGTACTACATCTGACCATAAAAATGATCTAGTTAGGATGCAGTAGGCATACAATTGGGACATACTTTTACTTATTTATTGAATCATAAAATTGTGCCTTATAAAACCTATCAATTATTATAAATTAATTATTATAATTAAATGTTTTATAATGTTTTATGTATTCTAATCTTGCCCCTGTAAAGCACTTTGAGTGGCCTTGTGTCTGAATTGTGCTATATAAATAAACTTGCCTTGCCTTGCCTTGCCTTGCCTTGATCTTGCCTCTTGCTTTTATATCCGTCGCATCCCTGTTTGTTTCCGTTGGAGGCTCCCGTTGATGTGACGTTACTTCCGGTCCGCACTGGATTGTGGGTCAGAATCGCCCAAACGGCATGCTGATTTCAACACTACAAATCTCGCACGGATGTAGCAGACATCCGGAAATTTTCAAGCATACTAAATCAGACCACAAGAATTGGGACATCCTAAATCTTTTTTCTACCATACTAAATAGCAGAAAGTATGGGGATTGGAACACAGCCAGAGAGTGTAAACCAATGTCAGGAAAGGGGAAAGTGCATAAATTCCAAATATGGCCTCTCCTCCACATTGTCTTCGATACAGAGTATCACTAAAAACCCAGCAAGGAGGAATGTAGCATGTAAATGGAACCTAACCATGTGAGCAAAAAAAGTGTTTTCACTTTTTTAATGAACATGTTTCTTCGCTTTTATACCATTTAATCTAGGCTATAAGACTTGTTAGAACAGCTCTTGCCATAATTATGACGTGCCATTTTCTTCCTTAGGTCATTCTCAAGTGGTTCTCTTTGTTCTTTGTCCGTGGCTTTGCTGAGAGCAGCTTTTATGGGAGTTTCAGTTTGGAGGCTTGCAGGGCCTCCAGTCTGTTTACATTCCTCTTCAGGTAGAGCTGGTTAGACTGTAGCTGGCTGGCTAAAGAGTGAAACAAAACTCACCATACAATGCTATTATTAATCACTGATAGATTTACACAGTGGGTTGGGCCACCCTTTTTAGATAAGGGACACTTTGCTGGGCAAATATGGACAATGCATTAAAATCAAACACAGTTTGAAGAGAGTTATGAAGAGAGTGTTTCAGAGGTGTAGATACATGGGACTAAAGAATGCAATCAAATGCAACATATTGTTGTCTTCATAAAAAGGGACTGAGTCATGCATTAAAATGCAGTTTATTATTCCTGCATTCATGACAAAAACATTGATATCAAGTTATTTATTATTTTTATTTCCACATTATATGTAGTGATGACGGTTCACCCACAAGAGTTCCAGCAATTTTCACTCGAAATAGAAAATAATCAAACAGCAAGTCACCTCATATTATTGTCTCTGCTTGTTTATATATTGTTTATATATTGTGTTATATTGTATATATGATAGTCACTGTTCGTTCATTGTTTATTGCACCTTATTCACCAAGACAAATTCCTTGTTGGTGTAAAACCCTTCTTGGCAATAAAATCCTTTCTGATTCTGATTTGGAAAAAAAAAGAATAGTACTCTTGGAGCCATGGCTTTGTCCCCTGGGTTGAGCCTCCTTCACTACTCTATAGTCTGGTTGAGTTCAACAGGGAAGTTCTGTTGAGATAACGAGCTCAGCTGGGTTTCATATTACCAGTGGGTATTTCTTCTCTTCCTCTCTGGATATCTGTGTGACACACGTGTAGTGTGTGTGTTCCTGCATGCAGAGGAATTATCATTAATGTCATTAGCCCCGTTTACACAGAGATTTTGGTATATCGGCGGAACAACGTAATGCCAACAATGCTGACTTTGTTTGACAGAGAGGGGCGTGTACGACAGAGAAGCTGTGCTCCTTTTTTCAGTTTTTACACCTCAGCCGTATTATAATCCGTGTTAAATGTTTCTATATATCCTTGTCGACTAATCTAAATGAAAACTTCCACTTTAAACCTTCATTCCTGCTGGCCATATACAGCTCCGGAAAAGATTTAGGAGACCAGTCTGGATTTTTCTTCTATCTTCATCTCTACATAACTTAATGGAAATGCTCTTAATGACAATATTTTTGGCGGAATTTGGTAGAGATTTTGTGAGTAGTTTATAGAATAAAACCAATATGTTCAAACATATGCCTATACATAGTAAATCGAGAGACACTGAACATTTGAAGGTTTCTCTTCATTTTTTCCGGAGCTGTATGTTTTAACCATGCTACAGGTGCATCATTTACAGTATGTTGATGTGTTCATTGGTTTACACAAGACACATTCGTTGGTTTGTGTGGTCTTGGTCTGCTCCCCGGGTTGCGGTCGCACTTTTGGCACGTACTGTAAACATCACTCTCACCACGCTCCTGTCCCGTAGATACAGCCAAACACATTTAGACAGAGAGCGTTGCGGGAATATTCTGGGATCTTTTCTACATCCGAGGTAGTAAAAATGCCAGCACGATCTGTGACGCCTTTCCTACCCCCTCTCCGTGATGGTCACATTTACACTGTAGGGTTTGGGGCAAAAATGCTGGCATTTCCCCGGCTTTTACGGCCTGTGTAAAACGGGGATGTTGTGAAGATTTCCAAGCTGCAGTGAGTGACATCTCTCTGTGGCTCAAACCTGTGCATGAACTGTGTATTCTTCTCTTGCAGACATCAAAGTGAACTGCAATGGTTTCTGTGGCATCACCAGTAAGGTCAATGACACGGCATGGATGATGGAGGAGCAGTACTTTAACAGCAGCATCTCCGTGGCAGAGAAAGGTACGCTGCCCAACCACTTCAAGGCGGGCTCACTACAAAACTCATCCAAAGACATTGATCACATTTGAGAATAACGTCTTTGGTCAATAATAAAGTTGAAAGTTCCAGACTGCAGTGAAGCCGGGAAGATATTGACAGATTTTAACTTCCGTGACTGTGATCATAAGAAGACTCATAAGAAAAACATAATTGAAACACGGATGATACATCTTTGCCATCTTTATAAGGCAGACAATTGGCAACAAACCACTTTTTTTATAGCACAGGGACCATCTACAAAGGGCAACATCAAAGAGAAAAATATTCAATATCATCACTCTGATACAGTGCAGTTATTAGAACAGAAACTGTTCCTGTAACTGTCCATACATTTTTTATATGGAGATGGACAAAGGTTGCTCATCCAGGTTAGCTTAGCTCAACCTCTGGTAGTCAAGGTGGAGCAGGTCAAAAGATAAACTTTTCAACCTCACTAAACTCTACTGTGTGCTATATAATACTGGCTGCCTGTGCGCTTTAGGGTTCATTTTAAGATTTTTTATCTGATCTTTTATTTGTTTTTAAATGGATTGGCCCCCTCTTACCTCTCTGAGCTTCTTCACCCCTATGCCCCTGCACGGTGCCTCCGATCAGCTGATCTGCTGCTTCTGGTGGTACCGAGGTCTAAACGAAAGCTCAGAGGGGACAGAGCTTTTTCAGTTGCCGCTCCAAAATTGTGGAACGAGCTCCCCCTCCATATTAGACAGGCCCCCTCACTGCCCATTTTTAAAACACGTCTTAAAACCCATTTTTACTCCTTGGCTTTCAACCCAGCATGAGACCTTAATTTTGTTTTAGTGTCCTATGGTGTATTTTATTCATTGTGCTTCCCCCCCCCCCCCCCCCCCCCCCCCCCCCCCGCCGTTTGGTATTAGTTTCATTTGTTTAAATTGTTTTATCTGAATTTTAAATTGTTGTATTGCTTTTAAATTGTTTTACCTGCATTATGTACAGCACTTTGTTTCAGCTGTGGTTGTTTTAAAGGGCTTTATAAATAAAGTTGAGTTGAGTTGAGCTTGTTGGGACTGTTTATTTACCACTTTATGTTGCGCTCTACATTTTCACATGTCATAAAAAATCTAAAACATACTGGGCAGAAACCATGAGGTCCCTGTGACTGTCATGTTTGTTTTTGGTTCTAAAATACCATGATGTGTAAAATTACAGAGCATAACATAACATCCTAAATAAACAAGTCCCGACAAGCACACAGGAGCGTTGAGTGATGTTGTTTAGTCTATATTCTGACTTGCTCCCCTTGACTACCAGTGTTTGAGTTAACCTAGATATGCAACTTCTGCCTATTCCTATCCTATATCAAAACATACATGCACAGTTACAGGAATGGTCTCTGTCTCCCTTTCTTGAGTGGGAGGGTAAGGCAAAAAGCTAACTTTTTTAAAATGTTGAACTATTCCTTTTTAAAATAGTTGGTTTACTACAGGAAAATGACATACACAAATGTTTAACACATGTAGTAGGAATTAAGCAATTTTTCTTCTTATCTCTATATTGTGAGATATGAAACTGCATGGATACAAATAAGTGAAGTGTAGTGGTGAAAGTTTCCATTTTCCCGTGTGGATCCTGAATGCAGCCCCCCAGACATACAGTATTAGGCTATATGTGCCGGGCAGGGGAACAGCAGTTCGATTGATCCCACTGACGCTTGTTATCTCTGCTGTCTGTCCCATACAGGAACCCTCAAACAGGGAGAACACACCTTCCCCTTCAAGTTCCTCATACCAGGTAGGGAGCGTGGAGTGATGGCATGAATGAACACCATGCAATGCACATTCTTTAGTGTGTGTGTGTGTGTGTGTGTGTGTGTGTGTGTGTGTGTGTGTGTGTGTGTGTGTGTGTGTGTGTGTGTGTGTGTGTGTGTGTGTGTGTGTGTGTGTGTGCGTGTGCGCGCACTTCCTTACAGACATGTCCTGACATGTTGTTATTTACCCTTATGGTACAGCAGCAGTAAGGATGGGGCTCCTATCCCATCATCCACTTACCCTTATGGTACAGCAGCAGTAAGGATGGGGCTCCTATCCCATCATCCACTGGGGCTTATGTGTGTTGTGTGAAACATTGCACTGATTTCAAGTATTTGTTTGAACCAGTCCCACCTATTATATCAAGGGAGTACTTTGAATTGGACACATTTTAGATGAACATTTTAATTGCTACTCTACAGAAAGGTAGTGGACTAGAGGAGAAGTTCACTGATTTTGACAAAAAATAAAAGCGTTCTCCAGAATCACTGACACCTCTTTAAGACGGCTTGTAAACAAACCCCTAGGTTCCAGCGTCTTCGAAAGACAAAACAGTTGTATCCATTTCTCTCAAGTTGTCCCTCCATTCGATATACAACCAAGCTGAAACCTGTTCCTCTATTGAACGGAACATTTTGACATGACATCATTGCATGCAAGAATTTGTCCATGGAAAACTCCCCCTAAAACCCCTCCATCAGTTCTAATAACAGCCAACAACTCAAGTGTTCCATCACCGTGGAAGTGCTTTGACAATCGTAATAGACTGGATCTTTTGTATTTTAGAAATGCAGACAATTTGATAAAAGAGGAGAGGGGTGTGTCTCTCATGGCCCCTATATAGGCTCCTCCAGATTTCCATCTCTCACCACCACTACCTGTCACCTGATCTACTCTACCTGTCTATACGTCAGCAGCTCTCAGCTTGTTCCACTTACTCACCACAGTGCTATCTGGGGCAACACTCCCTGGTGACATCAGCAAGGTCTACATGGACTTCTAAACAACAATGAGGGAATTCTCATTGTGGCAACACACCATGAGTTTGATATCCAATAGATACGGTGTCATTTGTTATGAAATATTACCAATAATTAATAACTAAAATGTGTTATCTGAACATACCGTAATTGAACCATTAAGTCTTATCACAAGAAATGTGATGGTGTGTTGTGATAATGAGCCTGTGAATGTCAGAAGACATTTGAATAATCTGAGCCTTGCTTCTTCCTCCTTCACACATTGTTGCCATGGTAGATTGTTTCGGGCGGTCAGCCTCTTATCTAATATGTAAAAGTCTGTTCTCTGCAGTGTGTGACAGGGAACAACACAGAAACTCAAAAAGCTGCCCAGCCGGTCTTTTTACTGTGTTGGTAAACTTACGTAAAATCTGTCAGGTGAAGTGTGTCTGAGATCCTATTGTTTATATGAAAAGTCAGGAAAATGGCTCGTCATTCTTCAGCTTTTGAAAAGATATGGACATATTACAGAAACTTCCTATCTTAAGTCCTAACTTAACCCATTGATGACTATGGCAATCTAGGATGCATGTCCTTAACGCCTGAGGGTTTTCTGAAAAAATAGTAGGAATTGTCAAGTCTACCAAAACCTTAATATCTAAGCCTGTGTAGCACATAGAAACATGAAATAAAATACATTTAAAAGTTAAGGTTCACAGGTTTTATTTAAACATGCTCCCTTAACGCTTACAAACCAACAAATATTTCTAAAAATCGTCAAAATGAGATGAATTAGAAAATTATTAAATATTGTTAATAAATAGATGCAATGTGTTGTGTGATTTTCGTCAGTAGTCTATAGTAGACCTTGATTCTGCGCACCAAACGCCACTAACTGTTCTGTCGCCGACATAGCTGGCGTATTTTTTAAATTATTTTGTTTTATTTTTTTATTTTTTATTTTTTTGATTGACATGATTTTTGGCAAACCACACAACTTTTGGGTGGTCACGTGGTCTTAAAAAAATCAACAAAACCCACCTCATGTGTATTTGAACCAATGACAGTGCATTCTATGCTGGGAATGCCATGAAAATTAGATAAAGTAATAATGCTGCGCGACGCAGCATCAGGCAGGAGAGCCAATGTGGCATCACGCAGCAGCCGTCATCAATGGGTTAAGATGGGAGAGTCTAAGATAGGATTTTCTCTGATTTGGTATAACAGAAGCAAATCCTAACTAACTTTAGGAATCCTATCTTATCTTACCACATCCTATCCTAAGTCTATTCAGGAAATCCTAACTGCTAAATCAAACGTCAGTTTGCAGCATTTCTGTCTGTTGCATAGCAACCGACAGTGTTCTATCTCAACTGACTCTCAGCCCAGCCTGACAGTATTGTGTAGGCTGACAGCTAACTTTTATGGAAGTAAATGAGTGTCATCGGATTTTGAAAATAAAAAGCCATTGAATTTTAAGCACTGAATATTTATGCATTGAAATAACGTATCTGAATTTTTTGCCGCATTGAAATAATGTATCTGAATTTTTTGCCTCATTAAATTTTAAACCGTTTGACATGGCTAAAATCTGATTTGCCTTCCTGCATCAGTCAGGGGTGTCCAAGGCAACAAGCTAATATTCCCACTGGCTCTCTTTGTTTGAACGCGATCGAGCATCTATGATCGATTGCTCTTCCTTGGGTCCCCAAAGTTTTACTCTGAATTTCATACATGGGATTTTGCAGTTGAATT
This sequence comes from Hyperoplus lanceolatus, assembly GCA_026929865.2. NCBI lineage: Eukaryota > Metazoa > Chordata > Actinopteri > Uranoscopiformes > Ammodytidae > Hyperoplus > Hyperoplus lanceolatus. The sequence goes on from CM049397.1 coordinate 6,427,626, forward strand.
TGGCACGTTGAATTTTTTAACGTTGAATATTTGATTTTGAATTTGAGAACATTGTAAAATAAAGGTGAAAATTAGTTGTTTAAAATGTTATGAGTTAAATTCAGAGGCAAAAAATTCAGATACATTATTTCAATGTGGAAAAAAATCAGATACATTATTTCAATGCATAAATATTCAGTGCTTAAAATTCAATGGCTTTTTATTTACAAAATCCGATGACACTCATTTACTTCCATAAACTTTGCTTTATGGAGCAGAAAAGGCCTTTGACTTTAAAAAAGACAAGTTTGAGCTGTTGGTGACATCTGTGGAGAGGGTGAAGGAAGTTTTGTATCCAACAATTTTTTTTCTTTTTCTTTTTAAGAGTAATTTCAAGTCATTCAATAGCCTCTTTCAGTAAATACATTCACTGTGTCTCCATTGACTTGGTTTAAAAAAAGAAAACACAGCTAGTCTGGGTCTAACTGAAAAGTTAGGCTGGCTGAAGGTTTATCCTAAAGTTAGGAGACATTTTTTAAGATTCTGGGCAGTTAGGATGCTTCTGTAATACACTTTTCCTATCTTGACTTAAGATAGGAACATTGATTTAGGAACTGTTCATCTGTAATGGGTATTTTCCTAAATCAGGTCCTAACTCTAATTACCATGGTTACCAAACAGTTAAGATAGGAATTGTGAGTTAGGAAGTTTCTGTAATACGGCGGACTGTAATAGAGCTCAGATATTGTGAAAAGTGCTTTACACAGAGATATTGAACAATCCTTTTTTCGATAGCAATTTGATCAAATATGACATTATTGCACATTATGCTAAAAAATAATATAATCAATAAATAAAACTTTATATAAACTGAAATCGAACTAACTGCCTTAAGATTAGGACAAATCTATAGCTCCAACAAAATATTTGAGCAAAAAGGAACAAAAGATAATCAATACAATAAATCAGTGCAAATAGTTTTCAGTGCAAAATGAAAAGGATCACTGATGCATGCTGCCTAACCCATGTTGTAACCTATCTATGGTTGTAACCAATTGTATTTTTCCCTGGATGCCTCTACACAGCCAATCACAAGCACATTTAGTTCTTGGCACATTGAGTATTCTTCATGCTTATTGGCTCACTGACCTGAGATTAACCCCTTAAGTATTGAAATGTAATGTTGAACCACAAGACAATTTTCGACACTCCACGGTATGGAGGTATTTCGGTCAAACGTTGACATGCATCTCTTGTCCTTTATTGGCTATGATATAACATTGTCAAAAAATCTCTGCCACATTTCTGTATCTAAACTTCCAAGTCAGCTGCGACCCAAGTCTTTATGTCCAGACAAAAAGATTAAAAGGGAAAAAGGAAATTGTGCAATTATTGTTCATATAACAACAACCTTTCTCTTTGTTTGCCATTGTGTAATAAAACTAAACCCTGGCTGATTTCCCTTTTCACAGACACTGCTCCAACGTCTTTTGAGGGGAACTACGGTAAAATCATTTACAGACTGAGGGCGTTTATTGACACGCCGCGATTCGCCAAGGACTACAACGCAGAGAAAGCCTTCTACCTGCTAAGGCTTCTCAACCTGAACGAAGTGCCAGACATATGGGTGAGCTATTATTAGATGGGTGTGTGTTTACTTCAGTCCTTCTTACTGGTTAGAATAAAACCATACACCGTCGTAAAGAGTTGGAAAAACACTGCCACCAACATTGTTTCTTTTTAATCTGACAATAATGTGGATTATAGTGGTAGTTTTATGTTGGAACTATTCTCTTGACAAACAACAGCTGATCAGTCTTCCCAGCACTTATGCAAGGCAAGGCAAGTTTATTTATATAGCACAATTCAGACACAAGGCCACTCAAAGTGCTTTACAGGGGCAGTGGTTCAATCTATAGTGCTTGTTGTCAGATATGTTTTGATGGCCAAATGGTACCAAAACTAGCAACCTCCAGGCCTGGGACAAAGTCACAAGTCTTTTGGTTATGAAGACCCAGGTCAGGGCCAACACGTCTCGATATGTCCTAATGTAATGTAGTGTCTCCTGGTTGGCCCTTTTCTTACTCTCTACATAATGGCTGCTGTCAGATTGATTCAAAGTACACGTTGTCAAAAGTATAAAGGAACACTCTTGGTGTAGTGGTTAGATTGCCAGAGGCTCAGTCCTCATCGCAGCAGACCCGGGTTCAAATCCGGCCTGTGGTCGTTCTCTGCATGTCATTCCCCTCTCTGCCCCATTTCACCTCTGTACTGTATCTGAAAAAAATTCTAATAAGCAATAATTCAAAAGTAAAATCTTAAAAAAAAATAAAAAAAAGTTCCAAATAGCACGTGACTGGAATGTTGGAACTGTTTCTGTGTGTGTACAGTTAAGTATTTGTGTCAGTCTGGATAAACCCATGATGTTCCAACCCTGCCCCTCTGTGTGTGTTTGCAGGGCACCAGTTCTTCTGCAGTGACCCAGCAGTTCACCTACATGCTGATGAAAACAGGCACAGTGGAGATGAAGGCCCAGACCGACATGAGAGGCTACACCCCAGGACAGGTCATCCAAGTCACCGCCAACTTCCACAACCAATCAGGGAAGAGCACGGGCAACATGGCCGCCAGCCTGGTGCAGGTAAAAACACTGACTGCTTTTACCAAATCTCATACTCCTTCTTTTTTTCTATTCTACATACTTCAGCTGATCATAAACAATCTAGTAAGCATGCAGTCATAGGCATACAATTGGGTTGGGAAATACTTTTACTTATTTATTTCATCAGAACATTTACGCATTGATCTTGCCTCTTGCTAATTATATCTGTCACATCCCTGTTTGCTTTCATACGTCTCTGTCGATTGTGAAGTCACTTCCGGTACGCACTGGATTGTGGGTCAGAATCACCCAAATAGCATGCTGATTTCAACACTCAAAATCTGGACCAGGTGTAGTGGGGCATCCGGGTATTTTTCAGCATACTAAATCTGTTCACAAGAATCGGGACATCCTAAGCTTGCTTATTTTCAGATGTACAGACCAAAACAAACTGAATCAAAGAACTCCCTCCAAGACTCCGCAAAGGATTACATTTTCCATTATAGCCAATTAATACTAATCTACAATGTATTGATCGTATGACCACATTACACTCCGTTACTGATTTCCTCTATTTTAGTGGTGATCTTTTATAATGTCTTTTCCTACGGTCTCATATTAAATAGTTTAAGTAATGAATAAATGCCAACTGATTTAATGGGGGACAAGTATCAATTTGAGTTGTGTGAGTATAGGTACTGCAGATGCCTAGATTTCCATTTCCGACTCTGGCTTTGCAAATGTATATACTGTATAATATAAATACTGTGTTTATTTATTTTTACAGAGGCAATATAATTTTTTTTCATCCCCTACGTGTGTTCTCAGAGAGTGACCTATGAGATGAAGAGGCCCACCCACGACCATCGCACCATAGCGGAGGTAGAAGGCGGCGTGGTGAAGGCCGGCAAGGAGGTGGAGTGGAAGGAGCAGATCATCGTCCCCCCTCTGCCCCAGTCCTCCCTCCAAGGCTGTGAGCTCGTCAAGATCGAATATTATGTCAAAGTAAGATTCAAGATGGTTTAATTGTCATATGCACAACAATTACAGCAGCAGTCATTGGCGACGAAATTCTTATGTCACAGGCTCCTCTCAACAATGCAATATATAGAAGAAGAAAATGTATAAGAGAAACAGACAAGTGAAGAAAGCAACACCTGAGACATTAATAAACACAAAAGTAGTGCAAGGACACAGTGCAGTCAGTTAAGTTCATAGCGCATATACTATTTTCTGTTTTCATTCGTGCTAACTGCATAGTTGAAACTCTGGAAAAACACTTCACATATACTCAACAAAAATATAAACGCAACACTTTTGTTTTTGCTCCCATTTTTCATGAGATGGACATAAAGATCTAAAATTCATTCCAGATACACAATTGTACCATTTCTCTCAAACATTGTTCACAAATCTGTCTAAATGTGTGATAGTGAGCACTTCTGCTTTGCTGAGATAATCCATCCCACCTCACAGGTGTGCCACATCAAGATGCTGATCTGACATCATGATTAGTGCACCGGTGTGCCTTAGACTGTCCACAATAAAAGGCCACTCTGAAATGTGCATTTTTTTGCTTTATTGGGGGTCTGGGGACTCAGAACCAGTCAGTATCTGGTGTGACCACCATTTGCCTCATGCAGTGCAAAACATCTTCTTCGCATAGAGTTTATCAGATTGTCAATTGTGGCCTGTGGAATGTTGTTCCACTCCTCTTCAATGGCTGTGCGAAGTTGCTGGAGACCGCTTATGGTGGAGAAATGAACATTCAATGCACGAGCAACAGATCTGGTTGACATTCCTGCTGTCAGCATGCCAATTGCACGCTCCCTCAACGCTTGTGGCATCTGTGGCATTTTGCTGTGAGACAAAACTGCACATTTCAGGGTGGCCTTTTATTGTGGACAGTCTAAGGCACACCTGTGCACTAATCATGATGTCAGATCAGCATCTTGATATGGCACACCTGTGAGGTGGGATGGATTATCTCAGCAAAGCAGAAGTGCTCACTATCACACATTTAGACAGATTTGTGAACAATGTTTGAGAGAAATGGTACAATTGTGTATCTGGAATGAATTTTAGATCTTTATGTCCATCTCATGAAAAATGGGAGCAAAAACAAAAGTGTTGCGTTTATATTTTTGTTGAGTGTACTTACATGGCCATTAAGTTATTGTGCATTTTCTAACTTTATAAAAACAAGCAGCAGTATATATGTATTTGATTGAGAGGTGTGAAGGTGAGCGTCCCTCACAGTTAAAGATGCTCATTAGTGGTTATTATGGCCTCAAGGGGTGAGTTTAGTTTAAGAATCATCAGCGAGCCGGGAGAAAACAAAGAACAATCTTCTTGTTAACTCTGTGCTTTTTTTCCTGGTTGACCACTCCATCTTGAGCACCAGCTGAAAAACGGCAAAAGCAACAGGCTGCAATGACCTGCACAGGTGGGCTGAACAGAGGGAAACTGCCCCTGCCCTATTTGTTCAGAGGGCCTTAAGTGCCCCTTTTCAGATCTGTATTCAAACCCTTTGTATTTAACCTTTTGGATAGGGTCATACAAGGGGCATTTGAGCAGCTCAGGAGCAGGCTACTGCTAGATAGTAAGAGTAATTAGCAACTAATCATTCTGCTTTCCCTCTGATGCATCAGGTCAATCTAAAGTCTCCAGACGTCATGTTGACATTACCCATCCACATCGGGAACGTCTCGCTCGACAAAAAACAGCGCTCTTCCAAAAGAACCGCAGCAGCATCCACTCCTTCCTCCTCTGGCCCTGCTGCAGACACACCAGCCTCTGCCCCAGACACCTCCACCACCACTACCCCCACTATGCCCCCTCGGCCTGGCCCTAAAACTGCCCCCCGGCCGGCCCCTCGCTCCAGGCTCAACTCCCCCAGCGCTCCCCCGGCAGACTACCAGGGAGCAGAGGGAGGGGATCAGGGCTACGACGGCTACCCCACCAAGAGGCAGTCTCAGCTGGTGTCGCCCCACGCGTTCAGCTACGCCCCGGGCCTCTTCTTCCCCCAGAACAACGGGCCCGCCGCGCCCACCGCTCCACCCAGTGGCCCTACGGTGGGGGCCACAGCTCCGTACCCCACCGAAGGCGCTATGCCAATGCCCACGCCACTCATCCTGCCTCCAGACTATGGCTCCTCTGCATATCCTCAAGGTCAGTCACTCACTACGACAGACGCCTAAGCCAGTTCAGATTCTAAGATGTTACATATTTAAATTGGCTTGAATATTGAAGTTGGAGTCAGTGATATGTTGTCCAAATCCCTTTTTGACTAAATCCGTAACTCTCCTCATCATTATGCTGCTACCTGTCCGTACTGTGTGTGCGCTGAAAAAAAAAGTGTGTTAATACACAAAGCTGATGCTGTGTAAACTGGTATGTAAACAAAGGGGGCCAACCATAGCTAGGAGCATGCCCATTTACAGAGGCTAGGCTTATTTATTTGCAGTGTGCACACACAGTACGGACAGGTAGTGGATCGTGTGGAAATGTTCACTGATGTTGTCAAAGTGGTTTGGACAACAAGCATCCTCCAGAATCGCTGACTCCACCTTGTTGCTGACAAATAAGTCATAATTTTGCTTTCAAGATCCCAAGAATCATATTTAGTCACTATGAGACATAGGAGCACTAATATTTGTTATCCATTTTATTCAAATAGCATTTTAGTGAGCTGTGCAGAGAGTGCTTGAAGGATTTATTTTGCTTTGGGTTTTGTCTCGGGCTACATACAGGTTGCCCACCCTGATTGATGAAGGTTGGACAGGGTATTGCCAATTTCTTTTTCACATTTCCATTTACAATGAATCATTTCCTAATAATAAGACACTAGTAATATAGTGAGGCAAAGTGGTAAGAATACATACCATCATCTGTTGGGAAGTAACCATCTGGAAAAAGATTATAGTTTGTGCATTATCAATACACAGTTTTACATGGAATCACTACATTTTATAGAAGGCACATAAGCAACGTTTTCTTGCAATCTCACAAAATTGTATTTTGTTTGACATTATTTTGCACAAGTTTCTTTATATGCACTACAATTACACGCACAATCGTTTGCAATTCAATTCTTTAGGCGAAACACTGCAGGTGAATAGGGTTAAAATGGTAACTAATAGATATCATCATGGAACATTATCAGTTGATTACTTAAAACAATACATTTTTATATTACAATTTTCACATACATGTCTGAAGAAAGGCAAATTTGGCAATATCTAACTCATTATGTGTAAATTCAGAAACCAAAAACATATTGGTGTCCAAAGTTTTTACATAACATATTTTGGATAGGTCTTTTTTTTCATTTTATAAACCAAAGCCTAAAGGTCATTTAAAAAATACCTTTTGGGGCCGTGTTTTTAAGAACCGAATGTATCTTTAATACTTGGACAAAGACCAAGAAATGCAGACATCCTTCAGTAATAACCTTCAAATAGTGCTAAGAATGATTCTGGAAAGTATAGTTGATTTACTGTTTGTGGTTCACAAGTTAAGATTTCTGGTTCAGTATTTAAAGAATCGAATGTTGAGATAATGACCGTAAAAGATTGGTTGTATAAGAGAAATATACAAACAGAAACAGTCTAGGTTTAGTCAGTTCATCTAAATGTAAATGTTGGACCTTTGATGTATACTAGTTTGTAATGGAAACAGAATCTTCAGATTGACCAGTGCTTAAAGAACACAATATTTTTGCCTGCAGTGTCTAGCTCTTAAATCTCTGGTTCCCTCCAACAATGCAACATACAAAAAAAAGTGTTACTGTAGTTAGTGCTGCACATCTGCAAAGTGTTTGTGTATTAATGGTGACTGTCTGTTCACAGAAGCTCCCCCATCTTATGACGAGAGCTGCGACACATGAGGTGGATGAAGAAGCAACAACCACCTCCCCCTGGATTCCCATCCACTCATTTCCAAAGTAAAGAGTCATGCTGCCATTTTTAAGAAGTTGTAATTAACTTGGACAAAATGATTGCTCGAAAAAGATGAAGGCTTCTGTAGCCACCGGGTGTCATAAGGGCAATTCAGGCCATGACCCACTAGATTCTTGTACAATTGTCGATGAATACGCATTTTGAATAGAACTGAACTCGAATTGAACTCAAAACTGAACGGCCTAGTGAAAAATTAGCTTTACTTTTTTAAGGGGTTTATTCTCTCCTGTTAATCAGCCACAGCAAATCAACAATATCAGTTTTTCAGCACTTTTAATGAAAGGAAAGAGAAGGGAGGAAAGGCAAAAATTATATTTTCTGTTCTTTGTACAGTTGTGTTTTTAAGTTGGGGGTTATTCCGAAAAATCCCTTAGATGGCATCTGTGATGTCAAGTTTAAAAGTGTTTATTATTGTTTTGAAAAACCTGTGTCAAACAAACTCTCATTTAGTATCTCTTCTAATATCGTTTTTATAGATCTTTTTAAAGTTGAATAAGGTTGGTTAAAGTTAACCGTTAAACAGGTGAAATCAACCTTGTTCTTCTAGCACGTTTTACTTTGAACATTTTAAGACCAGATGAAAATGCTTTTCTCTGTTTTTATTTGCCTTTTGATCAGGAGTTTTCCATTTTACGGTGATGAACAATACAGATATTGCTGTTGCAAGTTGTCTACACAGTGCTTTGTAAAGATATGACGAGGGATCCAGCTTGTTCTTAAGATTTCTGACATATTCGATAAATAATACTATGTTTTTGATAATGACAGTAGATATCCTTTAGAGAAATGGTGTTGTGTAAGTATTTACCTCTTCCCCTGCTGAGGGTGTGTTCAGTGTCTGATTTTATTTGAATAGTTGTACAATAATGCTACATTATCGCTGTGATCTGAGGGTGTATTTTACCCCTTCTCGTTAAGCATAATCAAGTTTTTTTGAATAAGTTTCCATATTTGTATAAATCAAACGTGCAGAAAGACAACACTATATTTATTTATTGTTTTGAGTGTTTTCCAACTGCCGTCTGGATTTAAATAAATCTGTTCAAACCAATTGTATTTTGTCAGAGTGTTACTGGTGGTGGCAGTTAATTTTGTTACTTCATATTTTTAAACTTCCTACAAGGAACCTTTAAATGTTTGTAAATCATTCTCATTGCCTTTTATGATAATACATTACATGTAACAGCAAATGAGACCTTCAGTGAAAAGAATACTATTTTTATATAGCCTTGTTATTACACTGTGTGCACAATTATTAGGCAAGTTGTATTTTTGAGGATTAATTTTATTATTGAACAACTACAGTGCTCTCGGTCAATCCAAAATGTTAATGAACCTAAACCTGAATGTTTACAAAAGTAAAAGTGAGGTTTTGTCTTTCTTACGAGAATATGTATATGTTTTGCTATTATTAGGCAACTATTATTATTAGTATAAATGCCTTCGCACTGTTCTGATTGATTTCTCCCGGAAATAAGACAAAACGACTTATGGCAGGCAGGTATTTGTATACAATCTGTCTTGAGAGGTTAAAAAAAGACAAAAAAGGTCAATTTAATAGATAAAGGACAATTTGCGGGATTTCTCTTTCCCCTGTGTATTTAATAATGTATCGGGATTTGCGTTAAGACATGATTAAAGACAAGTTTTGTTTAATGTCAAATATGGCATACTGCAAAATGTAGCCTAAATATAATTTCCAATATAGAAGTATTTTTACAAATATATATTGTGATTAAAAGCTCTTTTTTTATTTCTTATATAATTAAAGTAGGCATGGCCTGTTGCATGCAATTACCATCCATTAGAGGACATTTATTTTCAGACATTCATTTTATTTGGCGATACATTTTAAGCATATTTTCAGTAAAAAACAACAACAAACTAAATCCTCAGCGCCAAATCATCAGCTGCTGGCAAGATGTCTCACTGTTGCCAACTTCCGTTTTCGCTTTGATCTCATTCATTAGCCGTGTACATACTTCGCCATTTTTAAAGTTGTACAAATCTTCGCGGCTGGCTCAAATTGATATAACCAAAGAACTGGGCACAGCGGCGTACTCTTGCTAGGCAGTAGCTTCAACTAGTTAACTAGTGTAGTCTTTGCAAGTGAAAGCAGCACACAGACAGAGCGTCACGTGCCTGTGCCATGGACCTAGGCCTGTGCGCGTGGGTACGGAAGTAGAAACTCTTCTTCCTGTCCCATCCCATCCTCCTTCGCTCGGATACAGCTACACCGACTGGACCTGGTAGGATGAAACTTTTTTAGTTTGTTTACTACGGCCCCCACAGTCTACACTACAGCCTCGTTTTAATCTTCTTTGATGCCTGTTACCTGTTTACGCTCCGTTTATCTCGCGTGTCTCGACTTGCTGGCTGCTGCACCGGCCATTAGCTTTACTTTGCCTTTCCTCCATCTTTATACCTCATTGTTATGCAAAACAATACGTTAACTTTGGTTATGGTGTTTACTGAACTTTCACTTTGAGTGTTGCAAAGGCGAAAATACTGTATGCACTGTTCAGTAAACGCGTTGTTCAAAAGGTTCTTGAGCCTATACTTAGAGAGAAAGTTTGAGACTCAGACAAGTATAACTAACTTCATATTCTAGTAGTAGATTAAACTAGCGTGAACTCCTCAGGTGCGGCTCTCTCTCCACCAGCCAGCCAATCAGGACAGCCATGGACCAGAGTGGAGCCAGGCAGCAGGTCCCTGGAGCAGGCAGAAGAGCCTCCAGCCCCCCCTCTTCCTCCTCTGGGACACCCAGGGTTGCTAAAGGACAAGCTGTATCACAGAGCAAAGTAAAGATTACTCCCTTCCACAGCTCACCCATAGCCAGCGGTAGTGATGGAGCTCTCCGTGTCTCCAAGCGACCTGGGGCGTCTCCTGGGAGAGCTCTGGCATCTCCAGGCAGCTCCTCCCTCAGGCCTCCTGCTCCACCTGTCAGAGAGAGACCTACTACTCCTTCTACTAGTACTACTGCATGGAGCTCACAGGAACACACGGCCAGTCCAGCCACTCTACCCCTCAAAACAGGAGCAAAAGAACAGGCAAGTCCTGTTGTTAAAGGATCCAGCCCCCAGAAAAGTTGTTGGGCAAGGTGGCAAATATGCTGCATGATTTGGTGAAATTGTGCGATTATAGTGCACAATATTGCGAATATTGTCATATAATAAATTTTGATTATATTAATCTACTTGCTTGGCTTTCATGGATAATATTGATAGTTGGGCGACCGTGGCTCAGGTGGCTCAGGTGGTTAAGCGGGTTGGCCAATGATCCAAGGGTTGGCGGTTCGATCCCCGCCCGGCCACCTGTGTCATGGTTGTTGTGTCCTTGGGCAAGACACTTCACCCACCTTGCCTCGTGTGAATGTGCATGACTGCTGTATGTTTGAGGTGGTGGTCGGAGGGGCCGTAGGCGCTGAATGGCAGCCACGCTTCCGTCAGTCTGCCCCAGGGCAGCTGTGGCTACTATGGTAGTTTACCACCACCGGTATGACTGTGTGTGAATGAATGGAACCTGGAACCCTGGAAAGCGTCTTTGAGTGCCTTGAATAAATCCAATCCATTATTATTATTATAGTTTTGAAAGATGTCTTTCTCAATGTTTAAACACTTAACATATTAAAGAAAATGTTTTTCCCCCAAACATGCATTCAGCATTGCGCCCCTGCAGAAATCCAAGGGGAAAAAAATCAACGCTGCTTGGTATGGTATTAGGGGATCAAATGGTGGGCCGTCAAGCCTGCAATAGACTTGGGGGGGGGGGGGGGCACTGATGAGTTTTGAGGGTCATGATGAGCAGTGTCATGTAAAGTCTTTTCATAAATGATTCACTTGAGAATGTTGAGGAATAGTATGAGAGAGGAAGATCAGAGGCTGTGTGCGTGGTCTAATGAACTGTTGAATTAAATAGTAAGTAGAGCTCAGCTCACTCTATTATACGCAAGATCTATTCCTGCTTTATTCTCGACATTTTGACTTTATTCTCGTGTCTTCAAGTGCACGGTGAAGAAAACAACTTCCTACTTTCATTTTCTTTCTCTCTCACTGTGGACCTTACACCCTTTTGCAGAATTCTGACATGGATCTTCTCAATATAAGGGGTCAGGAAGTAAACATTGTGAAGATAGTATTATTTGTACTTTTATTGCTATATTAATAATAATTATTATAAATCTTATTTATTCATTTATACAAATTAAAGCATTTTAACATGTGTGCAGCTACACAGCAGAGAGAGAGAGAGAGAGAGAGAGACAGAGAGATCAGCCAATCTATGCTCTCAGTTAGCTTGTCTCGCAATGGATCACTGCATTAGCTAATTTACAGGCTTTTATTCTGAAGGATGCATATTCCAGGAGTCTTGTTTCATTGTTCACCTGAGCACAATGGATTGCTAATCTGAAGACATGATCACTAGGAAGTTAAGTGCTGAATTTGAGAAGGAATTTAAATCAATGCTCTTAATAGAAGTGGACACATTTTTTTTTTACATTCTACACAATGCATTAGCTCATATAGTATTCATTATTGAAGAATGAATTCAACTTGGACTGCTTGCCAATGAATGGATGTCTTCCTCATGTTTTTATTCAGTTTTTATTCCATTTGCAGACACTAGAAGTCATCATTATTACACAAGACAATAATGAGTGTAAGACAGAAATAGACATACATGTAATAACTGGTTTGTCTTATTTAGCCTTCAAAGCCTGCAGGCAGGAAGGGACCAACGTCGAGCCTGACTGACTCAGTGAAGTCTGGACCTCCATCCATCACGGCTCCTCGTCACATCCAGAAAGGCAAGGAGAGAGCTGTGTCCAACTTCATCAAGCCTCAGTCAGGTTGGTTACCTTTACCTTTAAAGATGGCCCTGCAGCAACAGTTGAGAGAGAGAACAACATCTATTTTTAAAGCCTGTGTAAAACAAAAAATATCTAAATTGTATTTGGTCCGGACCAAAGCAAGTGAACTAGCAGACTTTCCCAGTGTGAATACACCCTAAATCTCAACCATCTAACCTTTAACTCTGTGTTCTGTTCCTATAGCTGTGAAGAGGAAGAAAAGGAAGATGGGAACGTACGACATGGTCCCCAAGAAGAAAGCAAAGACCCTCAAACAGCAGGAGAAGGCAAGTCCACTGGTTCATGTGTCAGACCTCGTTTAGTTTAAGTTTATCTTCTGTCTGTAGGCTAACACTACCCATTGACTACTAGTATTTGAGCTAAGCTAACCAGCAATGAGTGACCTTTGCCTGTTTCAAAATGCCCTTATAGTTACAATAATGATTTCTGTCGCCTTTGTCATGAACCCAAGAGTGAGGCAACAATCTAAAAATCTGATTTTTTAACTATTCCTTTAAAGCAACACAAATGGGAGTGTTTCATTTGACAAGGATAGTTGAAGAAGAAATAACTTTCTTTTTTTTTAAATTTCCATATTAGAAGTCTTAAAAACTTTGTGGATGTAGACGTAATGTTCCTTTTTGTCAAACAGAAAGAGGAGCCAGGAGCCAGTGTGGAGAAGAAGGCAGCAGCGTCAGCAGAGGAGCAACCAGTGATTCCATCAGAGACTGTGCAGAACAGAGAAACACCAGCCCACAAAAACGCTCCATCCCTTACGCAGGCTGAGCCTGAAGAAGGCAGCCATGTTGAATACACAGAGCTGGCTCTAGACTGTCTGGACCTGAAGGCTCAGCAGGAGCTGCTCTCACCTCCACTCTCTGGTGAGAACAGCAGAACTCACACCTAAATCCCTCATGCCTCGCTTTTATTTTTGACTTGTGTGTACTTTGTGAGAACCAATTTGAGTTATGGACCTATTGAAGTGAGGACATTTTTGGAAAGTGAGGACATTTTGGCCAGTTCTCACTTCGGGACTTTTATGTGCTGTTTGAGGGTTAACAATAGGTTTAAGGTTCAGGTATGAATTATTGGGGTAAGGTTGGGGTTAGGCATTTAGTTTTAATGGTTAAGGTTATTTGCCAGGGAATACATTATGTCAATGAATGTCCCCACTAGTGTAGCTTTACAGACGTGTGTGTGTATAGGGGGAGCAGCGGATGCGGAGGTGACAGAGACAGACTTGGCTGAGGAGTTACCTCTGTGCTGTTGTCGTATGGAGACTCCTCACAGTGGAGGCAGCCTGTCCACACTGGAGCAGACCTGCATGGCCATGGAGAGCACGGACGGAATGGTAAAGAGATATTCTGAATACATCTAGGGCTGGGCGATTAGTAATGGTATTATTAGTATGGTGGTTTCTTGTTGTGACGCCTGCTTGGTCTCTTCTCTCCACAGCTGAGTCGCTGCCAGAGGAGAGTGATGAAGCAGGAGATGATGAGACCCTCCAACACAGTCCACCTGTTGGTCCTGTGTGAGGACCACCGGGCAGGCATGGTCAAGCACCAGTGCTGCCCGGGCTGTGGGCTCTTCTGCAGGGCGGTGAGGGACACACACAGCCCCATTGTTACCGTCAACACACAGACATTACTATGCTGTACTTACTTTAATAGGATAACGTCTCAGGGGTTTACAGTGGTTATCTTTTGGGGGAATTCAATACTAAGGAACATTTTGCTGAAGTTTCTACATAGAGACATATTGTTATAATATTATCATCTTCTTTCTCTTCCACCTTTTCTGGCTTTTACTTTGTCTTGGTTGTCTACTGTCCTGCTTCTTCTTCACTTGTTCTTTGTCTCCACCTTCTTGTTTTTCTTTCTGTATTTCTCTTCCTTCTTATCCTATTTCCAGGTCCATCTGCCTCTCATTTCTTCTTTTCTCCTCTTTCTCTGCCTCCTGCTACCACTCGCTCCTCTTTTTGTCACTGGCTAAAAGTTATAAATGAATAGGTCGATAAAATATAGAAAAGCTGAAAAGAATGGATAAATGGTTGAATCTGCTAAAAGTGCAGGATAAAATTAATGGTTAAAAATAATAGTTAAGAGGAGCTCTCGTGCTGTAGGTGTTAGAGTATCCCCACCATAGAGGCTCAGTCCTCAGTAGCAGCAGACCCAGGTTTGAATCCGGGCCCGGGTCGCATATGTCATTCCCCTCTCTGCCCCATTTCATATCTGTCTTTCCAAAACTGTCCAATAAAAAAGCAAAACAATGCCAAAATACGAATAAATATTTTTATTTAAAAAAAGAACAGCTATGAGTCATTGACAAACAGCCTAAGTAGTCTGGTAAAAAAAAAAGATAAATGGTTGGAAATGTTGCGAATCAATTGTTTGTCTGTCCTCCACAGGGCACGTTCATGGAGTGCCGGCCGTACGGCAGCATCTCCCACCGCTTCCACAGGGACTGTGCCTCCATCCTGAAGGAGCTGAAGTTCTGTCCCCACTGTGGAGAGGATGCCAGCGGGGCCACGGAGGTGACAGTGGCCCAGGCTGATCCTGCTGGTCCCTCTGTGCCCAGGACCAACCCCCCCAGGCCCTCACTGCCCCCCGCTGTGGCCTCCCTACCCTCAGCACAGAGCCCGCCTGCTGTCCCACTCATACTCAGAGCCAAGAAGACCAGCGAGCCCCACAGAGGCAGAGACCACAGCCCCGGCAGGTAACACAACATTTCCACTTCCTCACACACAACACCACCTCTTCCTTATTGAGATCACTGAACTACACCATTTTAAATCCTCTGGAAACCTGGTCAGAAATAGTAGAAATCAATATATGATATCAAAGTGTGGTGTCAAAATAAGCGTCTACAGAGATCTTATTGAAAATGAATGTTCACAAATATTATAAAACTTGGTTAAAAAAAATAGCGTTTATACTGTCTAGGCCGTTTGACAGGACTGTGTGTGCGTGGCTGTATCAAACTGTCTCCATGGCGACACATTAAACTTTCGGGTAGAGAATTGCTGTTATTGGTTTAAAATACTTCCAGTGTCATAAAAACCAGAGCATTACCCACCTCATCTAAACAAATATCTTTAACGTTTATCAAACTTAAATGATAATATCTCTAATTGCGATTGATAAATATGCAAAATTCTTTTCAGATGCTTTACTATCATGCAACTAACTCCCCAAATTACAAAGTTAGAAGGATTTTTGTGGGAATGGGTTTACAGGGGCTTTAATAATATGGTCTCTGTTACGGCCGGCCATCCCAGGCTCGTTCACCGGCCAGTAAACATTCAAATAAACCAGACAAAACCAAGAATCAAAGTTTAAACCAAAAGGTAATTTATTAAATCAATCCCACAACTCAACTCAATCGGAGGCTGTAAATAAAAAGGAAAACGGGAGGAAGCCTGGGACAGCCACAGTTGGACTGCGTTATTGCCCAGGTCTTCCTCCAGCTAAACTATACCCCGGCCCCTCTAAAACTACGATCAAACAAACAGAACACAACCTAACAGCCCTCCATAAACTAAATCATAATAAGGAAAGCAGCAGCAGCGTGGTGCAGGTCAGCCGGCGAGAGCAGCTCGCGTGGAGTCAGAGAGCGAGCCAGCCGCCCAGGCCACGCCTTTTACGCTCCACAGGAGCACCTGCCCCCCTAATCAGGACACCTGGGAGAGAGAGAGTGAAGGAGGGAACAGGACAAGAGAAAACAAGGCGGGAGCTGTAACAGTCGCCAAAATCAATCTTTTGTGTGGACCACAGCAAGAATAGTTGCTGACAAATGGGGATCCAAAATAAATAAATAAATAGAGAAAATGAAAAAACTCCCAGCTTTTCAAATGTAATCCTCTTTAATGACACTGAGGTCAAATGTTACGCTTGCTGCTTGCTTTGTGTCTCCAGGTTAAAGTGTGAGGCTGTGTGTGCTGCAGAGAGACCGTCTAAAGAGTCTCTGGAGAGCATCCTCATGGCACTGGATGATGAGAAGTAAGGCTGGCCCAGGAATGATTATTTTGACCTAGTTGGACCACAGTTTGAACTTTGATTTCAATAATTGATTAAAACCTCCTTATTGTATTTTATTCTTTTAGCTTGAAACCAAAGAAAGTGAAGTACCCCACCAGACAGCTGTACATCTCTGCCAAACAAGGAGAGCTGCAGAAGGTCATTCATCTCCTAGGTAACTTAAATCTGTTCTCTCTGACACAAAGCTCTGATTCAAATTCCTCTGTGTATGTTTCTTTATATCATCACACTAGATAGACCCAATTGTGTGTGTGTGTTAACAGTTGATGGAAAGGACCCCAACTTTTTGCTGGAGGGCCAAAACAAACGCACTCCTCTCCATGCAGCAGCGGCTGAGGGTCACCAGGAGGTGTGCCACATGCTGGTCCAGGTGAGGAGACTACAGGGCCTGTATGGTTCTACTGTGCCTTAGTAGAGCAAATCCATTTTGGTACTAAATCTACGGCCTTGGGTTAAAAGCCTGTCATCAACATTCTTGACTCATGTAGTAAATCCTACGCAGAGCTTCAGTTGTGTCCAAACCGTTTAGGAATAACCAGGAGATGGCTGCATTCCTCAGACTGTGTTCTATTGTATCTTCTATGTGTATATTAATGTAGTCTTTATCTTGGTGAGGCTCTATGTACAGACTGTGGGAACAAATGTCCTGAAAAGGACAATAAATAATCTAATGTGATATTACCATATCCTTACTGTAACAAACAGGCAACAGTTTACCAGTTTCCCTCAATCTGGATCAAGCCAATTGAATCACGTCTTTTAAAGGTCCTATATTTTGCTCATTTTCAGGTTCAAAATTATAATAAGAATTTCTATAATAAACTGCTTCTGTGGTGTAGTGTCCAAAGAAACGTTTCTCCTGTTTTCAGCCTCCGTCTGAAATGCTCTGTTTTAGAGACTCTCTATAAGCCCCGCCTTCCAACACATTGTTCGAATACAGGTTTAGAAAGGTGGAAAAAAATGGAGAGGGTTGTTTTTCTCATACTTTTGGAGTCTGTAGACCCATAATAATGTTGAGAAAACATTAGAAAAGTGCATTTTGCACAATAGGTGACCTTTTAAAGCTGTCTCTCTGTCTGTGTGTGTGTGTGTGTGTGTGTGTGTGTGTGTGTGTGTGTGTGTGTGTGTGTGTGTGTGTGTGTGTGTGTGTGTGTGTGTGTGTGTGTGTGTGTGTGTGTGTGTGTGTGTGTGTGTGTGTGTGTGTGTGTGTGTGTGTGTGTGTGTGTGTGTGTGTGTGTACACACAGGCTGGAGCCAACCTGGACATGTTTGATGAGGAGCAGAGAACACCACTGATGGCGGCCTGTGAAAACAACCATCTGGAGACAGTGAAGTATCTGCTGAGAGCTGGAACAGCTGTCAGCCACAAGGTACACACACAAACACACACATACACCCTGTGTGAGGTTGATGTGTGCATGTGTCAAATTCTGCTCCTCCATCCATCACGGTCTCACCCTATCCATCGCTGCCCCTTCTCAGTCCTGCTTTTGAAATCACATCATTCATATTATTCTTTTTCACCTCCTAAGAGAACCTATTGCTTTGGGTTGTGCCACTGAAACAATGGTGGCAGTAGTAGTGCAGTGTTGTTCATTGCTCACCATGATGTCATCCTAGGATCACATGGGCTTCACCTGTCTGCATCTGGCAGCTAAACTGGGACATTATGACATAGTCCATCATCTGCTCTCCAAGGCATCCAAATACATCAACTGTCAGGTAAACACACACACCACCGCCTCATCCGCTAACAACTGAAAACAGCTAACGTCACGTCAATAACAAGTCCAGAGTGAGTGTTAGGCCCTGCAGGAGTTTGACGTGTGTGTGTGTGTGTGTGTGTGTGTGTGTGTGTGTGTGTGTGTGTGTGTGTGTGTGTGTGTGTGTGTGTGTGTGTGTGTGTGTGTGTGTGTGTGTGTGTGTGTGTGTGTGTGTGTGTGTGTGTGTGTGTGTGTAGGATGACGGGGGATGGACTCCCATCACCTGGGCCATCGAGCACAAGCACAAGGAGCTGGTCCACCTGCTGCTGTCCAAAGGGGCCGATGTTAACATCAGAGACAGGGTGAGTTCATATAACACACACACCTTAACAGCCTGTTTTCACACTTAGTACAGCATTGCAGAGTCAACTCTGACAAGAGTGATCTCATGGGGTGCATGATATTTTTTACCAGTGAACTCAGTGAAATGGAATTGCGGAGCAGGGGAGAGGGGCAGCAGGTGCTATGTCACCTTGAGCAAGGAAAGTTAGATTTATTTCTGACATGGACTGGAAGGATGTTCAAGCATTTTATTACTCCATCATTGTGCTGTGTTTGTGCTAGTGACTAGAAGCTAGAGTCTGTGGCAACTAAATACCAAGTCAAAAGAGCCACGCTGAAAGCCTGGTAATGAAAAAGTAAGACAGGTTTAGAATAACTTTGCAAACTAATAACATAAATAAAATGATAATACATAAATCTGTGGACATAAATCATAAATGTTGGACTTCACTGTTTGACCAGACATAGGTCACATGTCATTAACTCCCCACCAGTTCAAATGAGGGAAGTGACATCATGGTGGTGCTTCATCTTTCTCACCTGGCGTGTTGTGGTTCTCTTTAAGTAGCTACGAAGAACGTTTGAGTATATCTTAAACAGTCTCCGAAAAGCCTCTGTTGACCATAAATGACATTTAACTGCAAACGTCTTAAACACTACCGCTTTGGTCATTTTTAAAAATCTGCTAGAGTGAATGCAAACGGAAAGCTCCTCATAGCCACTTTAATACAGCCTGCTCTCTGCCCCCCTGCCCAGGAGGAGAATGTGTGTCTGCACTGGTCTGCTCTGGCTGGCTGTGCCGACATGGCCCAGGCTCTGCTGGAGGCCCGCTGTGACCTCAGGGCCGTCAACGTCCACGGGGACTCACCCCTTCACGTGGCTGCCAGAGAGAACCACCTGGACTGTGTCATGTGAGTCTGGGAACACAGTTCACATGGGTTAGCCTTCCATAGGGATGCACAGGACAAGTCGGATAAAGGCATCAGAAATAACTAGTCCATTAGTAAATAGTTGCCCAGCATGTGGAAAAATAGCACATTCACATGAACATTAAATGTTTGAGAATCATAGATTGTATGAGAATGCACATGTGTGTTTATAGGTGTAGTTGAGTCAAACAGGTAGAGAGATAAAAGGGTGATAGAGCTCAAAACAAAAAGGTTTTCGTGATCGCCGCGGAAAGACACAGCTTTTAATCACTCAGGAGTCAGTGAGAACTCTCGTTCATCAGCTGTTGTATAATATCAGGGTGTCCGCGGAAGTCTTAAAAGTCTTAAAAAGTCTTAAATTCAAGTAGGGGAAGGTGGGGTGATTTGTGCAACTTTTTACTCAAAGTGATTTTAAAGTGAGGCCTTGACAGTTATGTCTCCAACTCAAATATGTACATATATTTCAGGATGTTGTGCATCCCTGGCAATAAAAACTTTGGATCTGGAATAAACTGTTTAAGAAATATAGCTTTCGGAAAAAAGTTGTCTTGTCGCACAAATCACCCCACTCGTGGGGTGATTTGTGCGTCATTGTGTCACAATGACAAAGTCACCATCATCATCTTTCTGGCCATCTGAACTCTCATCAGTGGTGTCGTTAAGTGGAATTGAGATGTCACTCTCTCCTGAGCTACTGTAGACTATCACTTTCTTTTGGTGACCAGCGTATACAGCCATGCCACTGGCACAACTCTCAGAAATGTACTTTGCACTAGTTGCTCCGTGCTTGTGGAACCAACTGCCACCTGACAAATGTGATTCCCCCTACATTTCTGCCTTTAAATCAAGGCTCAAAACCCATATGTACACCCTGGTGTTTCCTCCCCATTAACCTCTGCACTACTTACTTACCTCTGCACTACTATCTGTGTTTATGTGGATGTATGGGCTTTACGTCTTTTATTTTGGTTATTGTTATTTTACCTTCATTGTTTACCTACTGAATGCACTATGTACAGCACTTTGGACAGTGCAAACTGTCATAAATGTGCTTTTATAAATACATTTTACTTACTTACTTACTTATAACTCACCCAGGCCCTTGCGCACAAATCACCCCATCCCCAGAATTTTGGATAATAGGCATGATGCAGCAATTTAGGGTTGACATTGTGCTAACTATATAGACTCAAAGTGTAGCATACCAAAGCACTAAAACATGTGTCAAATGTTTTCAAACGTGTCTATAATTGTTCAGACACAATAATCAAAAAACCTTGATCATGGAAATTTTACTTTGAAAGGCAAAACACAGTTTTTTGAGCTTAAATGTGCTTATATCTTATTCCTTGTGTCTCCCTTCTTTACAGGATGAGTCAAATGGATGGCTCTTCTTAAATATGTGGTCACATTTCCAATTTCTTCCACGGTTTTCTAGAAACAAGGGGTTTTGCAACTTCCAAAATGCACAAATCACCCCACCTTCCCCTATCTAAAATTAAGGCCTTAAAAAGTCTTAAATTCATTAAAAATGTGATATGCTGGTCTTAAATCCATTACTCAAAGGTCTTAAATTTGTCGGGGCAGGACTATTCAATGTTATATATTTTTTTTCTTCCGCGACTTTCCGAGAAGGAGATGTAGAGAGGCTACTTTTAACTAACTGCTCATATAAAAGTCAGACACTACGCTAGAGGCAGTACGGCCGTGTGTGGCTGTGATCTGCATATAAACGTAGAAGAAGAATGTGTGTCCCCTGCCTCCGAATTTGAAGTCGGTCGCGTGAAAGCAAGAAAGGGGAGAACGACCATGAGAACGACCCAGCGAAATGCATGCCCTGCTATTATAAATTCAGTGAGAGGTGAATTCAGTGAGAGGTGGAGGGTGGACGACAAAATATCATGGCTGGCTTTATTCACCCCGCGACCACACACTGCCGCTACTCCGTAGGTTTGCAACCGCCCGCTGGCGATCTAGGTAGGCTATTGACCCAAACGCAACTCACACAGAAACAAACAGATTTATTGTGTTTAGTAAAAAAAATGTATGTATTAATTAATAGCTGCTCATCAGACGGTCATTCGGGTCGCGTTGCCGTGAGCTCACAGAGTGAGACACGAGTCTCTGCTTCTCTCTCTGTCGCTTTCTTTCTCTCCACTCTGCCCTCGCTCTCTGACGGCTAGTTAAGAACTATTGCCGATCGTCCTGTCAATCTTAGACAGTAGCCTACATTTCCATCACCATTCGGTACAACCCTAATACCCGCAGTTTATTAACCTGGCTGCCTGCAACAATATGAAGAAACTAAAACATTTAGCAAATTACTGCAAAACTGTATAGCCTACAGTAGCCTATGCTATGCCTACTTTACAGTAGCCTATTTCCCGATTTTGAAAGTGCAAAAACATTCACCCGTGGAACCAATTTTTAAATAGTTTCTGCCATAAGTTCTGAAAAATAAAGTTAATGGACTAAGTTTGTTGTTTATTGAATAATTAGGCTAATTAAAATTTGAAGGACATTCTTCCCCATAAATTACCAGATTTTTGTATTTCATTCTAATACTGCATGCCGCAGCTAACACATTTTCTTTATTAATTAAACTGTTCTTGTGACTCGATTAATCAGAAAATGTCAATCAATTGATACAGCTCTATAATAGGTTGAAAAGGTGGTAATGATGGGTTTTCACGTTGCCTTTACAGTGATCTTATATTTATTTGATGGTAAATGCAGGGGGACATTGTCTTCATTCAGACTGCTGAACATTTTTTATTTTATGTAATTAGACAGCAGTTGTTAGCTAAAGTGCATTGAATATTTGATATTCAAACTTAATAAAACTCTACAGAGCATATAATGTAGTGTAGTTTGTTGATTTATGTTGCCAAGGTATTGGTGTTCATTAGAGGTCTTCAAATGTGCAGATACCCTGAGAGAGGCTACTTTCTTCCTAGCTTCTGATATAAATGAGTATCACTTTATGTTCAATAAACAGACAAAAAGTAAACTTGAATGAGTCTCATTGAGTGACACACAAGCTATGCTTGGGTTGTAATACAGCTGGACCCCCCAAATATCGCCTATATGTATTGTGTTTTAGGTCTTAAATTTCATTCAAGGTGGTGTTAAAAAGGTCTTAAAAAGTCTTAAATTTGACATGCTGAAACCTGCAGATACCCTGAATATGTATTTGTTTTTTTCAGTTGTGTTATAATTTGCTTCACTGGCTGAAAGAGCAGCGGCTTAGACAAACTCAAAATTATTCGGAAAGTGCATCCCTAGTTACCGAAACCTTTTAAAGTTCTAGGATATTTACAATGTGTGTGTGTGTGGGGGGGGGGGGCAGATGGGGACACACTCTGAAACATTACAAACATTTCAGAAACTTGCACAAAAAAATCCATTAGACTCAAGCGTGGGTTTCATTGTAAGGATTTAATAGCAAATGCTGGGAATACAGCTTTGGGTAAATTGTGCCCAGCCCTTAGTTCCGGTGACAGGAAATCTTTATTCTACAGCGTTCGGTGATAGCACTGTTCTGCCAACTATGTGTCAAAGATTTGTGTTAGGCCGTTTCCCGACAAGCCATTTTCATTATTTTGTGGAGCCCTGACCTCCACCATACGGCCAGCCAGGTTCCAACATCTGGTGGAGAGCCAGGAACCAGGAGAGTGGTGGCTGTTATAGCAGCTCATTAATGCCCATTGTGTTAACCTCATGTTAAAGGTGTAGTGTGAAAAGGAATAGTTCAACATTTATCATTTTTACAACATCACTAAACACTCCTATGTGCTTGTTGGGACTTGTTTATTTACCACGTGATGTTGCGATCTATATTTTTACACTTGATGTCATGTTTAGAGTCAAATACATACTGGAAGGGAACCAGGAAGTGCCCGTGACTGTCATGTGCGTATTTGGTTCTAAAATGACATAACGCACTCACAGTTACATGAATGGTTATAGTCTCCTTTTCCTGAGCTGGAGAGTTAGGCATAAAGCTAAAACTTCTAAAAAATGTTGAACTATCCCCTTAAACCTGATTCCCTCCTCAGTTTGTTTCTGTCTCGTGGAGCTGATGTGAACCAGAGGAACAGGGAGGGGGAGACGCCTGTGGACTGCTGCGTCTACAGCTCCAAGGTCTGGGCCGCCCTCAACACCAACAAGAAGCTGACTGATGCTAGGAGGAACAGGGACTGTCAGGGGGACAGAGTGCTCAGCAGGTACACACCAATATTGATCTGTGTGTGTGTGTGTGTGTGTGTGTGTGTGTGTGTGTGTGTGTGTGTAATACAATATTAATGTTTATTCTTCAAACATTTACATGTGAAGTACTATTTTCTGCTGTTCTGTGGGTTAGGTTCCTCTTCCTTGAATCTGGTATTATTATTTTGTGAACTTGTTAAAGTTGTTTTGTAGACAGAGGGAGTGTCAGATATTTCTTGTAATCACAGGGTCAAATTGCCCTTACATAATTAAAAACAAACAGTGTGTTATCCAACTGCCGTTTGAATATAATTTGAATATAAGAGTTGTATTACTCTTCTATTCTCAATGTGCTAATGAGAAACAGGTCTATGCACCATGTAAACCGCTGCATTTTACAATCTAGGTTTTTTGAATACATTATTTCTATAATCGGTACTTAAAATAGATAGTCTTCTACATCATGTTTCCATTACTTTATTGTGGTAATCTCTTGAGACAAATACATGTTTCTGTGCAGAATTTTGTTTTAATATAATTACTTATTTGTATCACAATTGAAAAGATAACATTTCCTTCTCTTAGGGACATTTCTCGGGGGTACGAGGCCGTCCCTATCACCTGTGTCAATGGTGTTGACGGTGAGGCGAGCCCTGAGAACTTTAAATACATCCCAGACAACTGTGTCGCCTCCCCGCTCAACATAGACAAGGACATCACTCACTTACAGGTCAGACTTCAGCTCACTGTTTTACATTATACGTTCATTACAGTATTGCTCTAATGAAGACAGAACCATACGCATGTTTCATATCTCTCTGTGTTTAAAAGATATGTCTGTTGATCTTCTATATATTTCTTATTTTCAACTTATCCCATGTGCACAATCAAACCAACAGTGCCTGTATCTACTAACAATTATTGTGTGTGGGTGTGGTTGGGGGTGTGTGTGTGTGTGTGTGTGTGTGTGTGTGTGTGTGTATAAGTTCAAAATACATCAATAAGCCTAACACTACAGCACTGATTGTGGGTTAATCCGCAACTAAAAATAGTCCCTGTTCTAACAGGCTTGCTGTTTCTATTTCCTCTGAGGCTGACATATTATTTACATTAAGAATAATACAGTTATGTGATAAAAGCTGCAACATGTCATAATACCTGACCTGACTACTAAAGCCTCTGTGATTGTGTCCTTCAGCACTGCAGCTGCACTGACGACTGCTCCTCCAGTACCTGTGTGTGTGGTCAACTCAGTCTGCGATGTTGGTATGACAGCGTAAGTTGAGACACACGCACACACACACACACACACACACACACACACAATACATTCTGCAACATGATTTGAGGATCCTTTACGTCTAACAATATTATTTGCAATGTTCATTTTATCATGTTTTGTGCTTTTCATGCTATGTCTTCCACTTCCACTTGATTACATGCATGTTTACTCATTCATAATATAAAACAGTTATTATAGCTTGGTTACCAGTGGATTAACTTGCACATTTTAATGGAATTTCTTCCAGCTGCATTTAAAGTTTTAGTTTTTTATTTATTTTTATCCCTGGCAGCAGTTTTTAAAATGTCTTGTGTGTGTTTTTGCGTGCGTGTGTGTGTGTAGGAGGGTCGACTACCACTGGACTTCTGTCAGCGGGAGCCTCCGGTGCTGTTTGAGTGTAACCACGCCTGCTCCTGCTGGAGGAACTGTAGGAACCGAGTGGTGCAGAACGGACTCAGGTGAACTACTGCTGTCTGCTTCCCGTCTGGCTCTCCTGCTTGTTGTTAGATTGTAGTGAGTCCAGAGGAGCTGTTAGCTGATCACTGCCAAATAAAAACACTAGAATAGCTTTTGGTTGCAGACATGGCACAACAAGGCCAACTGGCTGCACAGTGTCCAGCTCTCCTGAATAAAGTATTTTCTAGTTTTCATATATCCAAAGACAAAAAAAAAAATGTGGCTAGAATCATTCAAAAGACCACAAAGCAATCACACATTTCAGTTTAAGGTGAGGTACCTCAAGTGAATAGGGTCACATTTTTAACTTTTAGGTATCATCATTAAACTTTGCCAGTTGATTACTTGCATTCACAATCAACAACGTATAAACAAAACGGTGCTAAGAATGATTATGTAGTTGATGTTAAGGGCTTTAGAAGTCAAGATTTTTGAAAGAGTATTAAAAAATAAATACATGCAAACAGACGAGGTTTGTCAAATACAGATCTAGATTTACATTTTGGACCTTTAATTTATTCTAGTATGAAAGAAGATGTTATGGAAGCCAACTACGTAGACAAAAATCTCAAAATTGACCAGTGCTTGAAAATAACAGTTTTTTCCTGCAGTGGCTTACCTTATAACAGAAGTGCCTGTCAGGGATGCGATAAGTGCTGTAATAGCTCAGAATGCCATACCCTTTTCATGACGTCTGCTGTGAAAAAGAGCTATTGTGTGTGTTGAAATAGCTTTTTCCTGCTTATTTAATGAGCGCTCGAGAGCACCTTGAGCTACTGTTACCACAGGGGACAGGCTGTGTGAAGAGCTATTTCCTCTCACTGACTCTAATACTGACAGTGTTACACTTGGGAGCGGCAGAGGGTTGCACAAAGGCACTGATGCATTCACACATTTTCAACATCTTGTGAGAATGTGTCCAGTGATTAGATTCCTTTCCATTTCCACTTCTTGCTTGAGTTGACACTTGACAGTCATGGTCAGGGATGGTGTACCATGCATGCCACAAGGACTGGGCCTCAGTATACCAAATCACACATCATGTCACTGAGAGAAGGCAGGTCATCGAAAAATGGTAAAATTATTTTTTGGTGTAGTCAGCCATTCCGGAGAATGCTCCATACTGTGTGTGTGCGCTGAAAAACAATCTGGTGTTGATACACAGCCTAATCTCTGTAAAACTGGTATATTAAGCAAGTTTATGTTAAGAAAGGGGCCTGACATAGCTAGCAACCAGTTGTTTGCAGAACCTAGGCTGTGCATTAACATTGGATTTTTTTTCAGCTATCACACAGTATGGACAGGTAACGGATTGTAAGGTAAGGATACTCACTGATTTTGAGAAATCAGTTATTTTCACAACAAACAATCTCCAGAATTGATTTACTTCACCTTTTAAATAAATTGACACACAAAAGCTTTTGGCCATGTAGGACTCCAGCACAGGAGGACCAGTGGATGGTTTTCTTGTTGGCTGTGTGTAATTGATGGAACCCAGAGGTGACAGCAGGTAGGTTGGGCTTTAACACCGAGGAAATGGAAAAGGGACTCCAGTGAAAGGATTGGCTATCCTGCTAGTTTTCCTCTCTTTGTTTCCTTGGAGAATGTCAATGTAATTTTGTCTTGATGTCCCTCACACTCTTGTCAGCTGCTGGCTGATGTAGTTACCTTGATGGTGTTTATTTGTTTCAGAGTGCGACTGCAGGTCTTCAGGACACAGAAGATGGGCTGGGGAGTGAGAACCATGCAGGATATTCCTCAAGGAACATTCATTTGCGAGTGAGGGGCCATCTGTCTCCACTGAATTCAGTGCTTTACAGTATATGTTTTTGAATAGAAAAGTGTCTCACCCCTACACCCCTCTCCTTCATGCTCCAACAGGTATGTCGGGGAGATCATCACTGATGCAGAGGCAGACAAAAGGGAGAATGACTCTTTCCTCTTCACCCTTGACAATAAGGTGATTGAAGTTATATTGAATCGAGTGTACACATATTTCTTTTTAAAGCTGCACTATGCACACATGCAGGTTTGGGGTTAAGGCCTGGCTGGCAGTCAGATCTCCAGTTCACCCTGCATATATTTAGTCCAAAAATAACGCTTATAATTAATTCACTGTCATCATGGTTGCCAAAATTGTCCTAGAATATCTCTGTGTGAACACCATCTCCTGGTAACTGTTCACATGTTAGGACAGAGAGGAGTCATTCTGTGAGTTAGGTGAAGTGATACAATGATTTTAACACCAGTCCTGAAATACGGCTTTAAAAAATAGTCACTAAGGCACTGAATCTTTTGAAGTAGTGTGTGTGTGCAGGCCAGTGGGGAGGAGATAAAATCGTGCTTAGGCATTGTACTGATCAACCAGGCCAAGTGTGAATGTGCTACATGAAGATTAGCTTGAGATGCTTGAAAATACAGACCCAAAATCAAAGTTTGGGCAGGTGTGGTGAATCTGTGGCATCTGAATAAATCATGACCCAGTTTCATTTAGCCTAATATGGATTTAAATCAAGCTGGGTGCAGCATTTATATCAAGCTAAAACAGTGTGATGCATATCAAGTTTTTAAAATACACAAATGCCCCCCGGTTTCAAAGTAATTCTAATATTGTTATCTTAAGTGAACTGCTGAGGGCTGGGAACACAGTTACATCACTAAAAAGGTTCCGGGGGAGTCAAGAAAAGCGGTCAAATGATGAACCAAACTGTCTCTTGTAAACATCCATCGCAGTTTACAGCGCACTTACTGCTCCACCTTCTGAGCTGCTGTACTCTTTGTTATCGTGCCACACAGTTTTCCTTTAGAGTGAAGAATTATTCACGTCATCCAAGTCTGACCTCCAAATAAAGTGGTTGAGATCATCTGGATAAATTGTTGGCCGCTTTACAACCCGTCTGAACGTCTGATTGATTGCGTCTATTGTCCTGTCACACTTGTTGTAGTGGTGTTACTATGTTCAAGCAAGCTATTACTCAGCTCATTAAACTTAGTGAGTACAAGGTTTTAACTGATGAAAACAGAGAAGAGTTGTATTTTCTATAGTCCATCAGATTGAAAGCCTATACAATTTTCCACCACAGGCTTAAAACACATCTCTTCAGACTGCACCTTGGCTAAGAACATGATGCTTTATAAAAGTGAAGAAAAAATAAAGAAAAGAAAATTGCACTTACAGTATCTCACAAAAGTGAGTACACCCCTCACATTTCTTCAAATATTTCATTATATCTTTCCATGGGACAACACTGAAGAAATGACACTTTTATATAATGTAAAGTAGTCAGTGTACAGCTTGTATAACAGTGTAAATGTACTGTCGCCTCAAAATAACTCGACACACAGCCATTAATGTCTAAACTGAAGGCAACAAAAGTGAGTACACCCCTAAGAAAAAATGTCCAAATTGGGCCCAAAGTGTCAATATTTTGTGTGGCCACCATTATTTTCCAGCACTACCTTAACCCTCTTGGGCATGGAGTTCACCAGAGCTTCACAGGTTCCCACTGGAATCCTCTTCCACTCATTCATGACAACATCACGGAGCTGGTCGATATTAGAGACCTTGCGCTCCTCCATCTCCCGTTTTAAGAAGCCCCAAAGATGCTCAATAGGGTTTAGTCTGGGGACATGCTTGGCCAGTCCATCACCTTTACCCTCACTTCTTTAGCAACCACTGGTCGTCTTGGAGGTGTGTTTGGGGTCATTATCATGTTGCAATACTCCATGCAGCCCAGTTTAAGAAGGTTGAGTGCAGTTTTCAGCGTCATACCAAGAGGTTGGCTTTGGAAAATTGATATGAGTGCTGCCAGCATTGCTGAAGGGCTTGAAGGGGTGGGGGGTCAACCTGTCAGTGCTCAGACCATACGCCCACTCTGCATCATACTGGTCTGCATGGCTGTCGTCCGAGAAGGAAGCCTATTCTAAAGATGATGCAAAATAAAGCCCACAAACAGTTTGCTGAAGACAAGCAGACTACGGACATGGATGACTGCAACCATGTCCTGTGGTCTGATGAGACCAAGATACATTTATTTGGTTCAGATGGTGTTAAGAGTGTGTGGTAGCAAACAGGTGAGGAGTACAAAGACAAGTGTGTATTGCCTATAGTCAAGCATGGTGGTTGGAGTGTCATGGTCTGGGGCTGCATGAGTGCTGCCAGCACTGGGGATCTACAGTTCATTGAATACCAACATGTACTGTGCCATACTGAAGAAGAACATGATCCCCTCCCTTCGTAAACTGGGCCGCAGGGCAGTATTGCAGCATGATAACGACCCCAAACACACCTCCTAACGACCACTGGCTTGCTAAAGAAGCTGAGGGTAAAGGTTATGGACTGCCAAGCATGTCCCCAGACCTAAACCCTATTGAGCATCTTTGGGGCTTCTTAAAACAGGAGATGGAGGAGCGAAGGTCTCCAGTATCCACCAGCTCCGTGATGTTGTCATGAATGAGGGGAAGAGGATTCCAGTGGCAACCTGTGAAGCTCTGGTGAACTCCATGCCCATGAGGGTTATGGTAGTGCTGGAAAATAATGGTGGCCACACAAAATATTGACACTTTGGGCCCAATTTGGACATTTTAACTCAGGGGTGTACTCACTTTTGTAACCGGCAGTTTAGACATTAATGGCTGTGTGTCGAGTTATTTTGAGGGGACAGTAAATTCACACTGTTATATAAGCTGTACACACGCTACTTAACATTGTATCAAAGTGTCATTTATTCAGTGTTGTCCCATGAAAAGATATAATGAAATATTTGAAGAAATGTGAGGGGTGTACTCACTTTTGTGAGATACTGTACATGTTACACCTACATGTACAATTTACATGAGGCACTTTGTGGTTTGGTTTATTTGAAGCTAATGTACTTACCTTCATGGTTGAATGCACTTATAGGAAGTCGCCTTGGATAAAAGCAAAACATAATGTAAAATAAAGCGATATAAAAGCAGAGATAATCTGTGACTGTGACTCTCTTTGGTCACATCTTCTTGCAGGTGGGAGATATCCACTGTATCGATGCCAGACTCTTTGGCAACATCGGCCGCTTCATCAACCATCTGTGTGAGCCCAACGCGCTGGCTGTCAGGGTGTTCACCATGCACCAGGACCTACGCTTCCCCAGGATAGCCTTCTTCTCCAGCCGGCCTATCAAAGCTGGTGACCAGATAGGGTAGGTACCGGGGGAAATTAACACCTCAGCGCTTGCCTTCTGACTGTGGCCGGAGGCCGGCTAATGCTACCTATTTGAGTTAGGCTAACTAGAAGAGAGCAACCGTTTCTTCTTCAATAATGCATTCACTGTTAAAGGAATGTTTTTGAACTATTCCTCTTAAACTAAATAAAAATATGCCTAACTTGTGTCTCTACCTCATCAGCTTTGACTACGGTGATAACTACTGGAGGGTGAAGAAGAAGTTCTTCAGCTGCCATTGTGGTTCTCTCAAGTGTCGTCACTCGGCTGCTAGCAGATAAAAACTCACCGATGATCACAATGACACATAGTCTCACTGTGACCTCTTCACTGTCAGAATACACTGCCTTCTCAACCAGATACCACGTAAGGGGATGCTTTGATTAGGGATTTATTTATACACTAATCCTGCTACTTTTTCTATATGAAGATCACTGCAGCTCTTCACCAGCCAGACATACTGTATGTGAGAGTGACTTGAACTAGTTTTTTTTTTATTAGAGCCAACCATCATGTTAAAGTATCTTAACAGAATGTTTTTTCAACATCCTTTAGTACTGCAAAGTGTTATATTTCTGGATTTATGAAGTAAAAGTCATGTTTTTGTCATGTCATGTCTGCTTTTTTTTACTACATGTCTAATTAGAGATTAAACACATTTTAAAGCATATTTTTGTCTTTCTTTTAGTCATGTTCTTTCACACCAAACTGGAAACCATGTTTCTGTGGAGCTGACTTTGTGTATGGGGATATTATCATGTTAAGACAGGAAAACTACCCACACAAACTGTTAAAAAGTTAAATGCACACTGTTCTCTAAAATATCATTGTATGCTGGATAATTAGTTAGTGTCTACTTTTGGGCGTAAATAGTAGTTGAATATATAAGAAATTTCACAATCCACGACTTAACAACGATTCATAAAACCTTAATTTGTCCAGAATAATTGACTGTATTGAATGTCAATGTCCAATGTCATATTTTTTTTTAAAATAAACTGATGAAATTCAACTATTCCTCATTTTAATTAGAACTACTGGGTTCCCACAAGGATTCTGGAACTCTTCTGAAACCTCAGTGTGAAACATGCAAGACTACAGGGCAACATTGCTGGCAAAACAATCACAAAGGACATTTCTTTAGGGTATTAGTTTAATCATTCAGCAATTTATTCATGAAAAACCAAAAGATTTAAAAGCACACTTTTAAATGGCTTTAATATGGATTATGTAGGCTACAGTCACAGCCTGTGATGTAGGGCCTAGGCCTACTTTAAAAAGAAACTTAACTTCCTAATAAAAGAGCTAACTTGTGGACGTAAATATAGGCTAAACAACAACATCTCAAAACACCCCTTTTGTTCTGTCTAGTTATTATAATCAGAAAGACAAATTATCTTACTTTTTATCAATAAATAGCCTACGCGGGACGCGCACCTGATACCTACAGCAGGTAGACAACACAATGCTTTTAGATGTGTTTGCTGCTATATCTATTTGAGTGCATTTGCAAACTATAAGTACACGTTCATGTTATGGTTAAATAAAATAAAACTAGCCCTACTTATGAAGACGCCTTTTTTATTTTTTATATTTTAAGTCTCTTCATTTATTCAGTGTAACTTGAATTCGGGCTGGCCTGTGTCTCTCTCCTCCCTGTTGCTATGGAAACAGGGTCGGTCCAGGTGGAGCCACTCATAAAGCTAGCGTCTCCTCGGTCACGTGGGACTTTGTGGATGAGGAGCAGCACACAGTGGGAGAAAGTAGTGTCTGTCTCGCCATTCACTTCAATGGCGACTTTCTGGAAACAACCTAAACCTTCTCTGCCGTGATTTCTTCCTCGACGAACGACACAGAGAGGTAGTGAGAGCGGACCGCCGGCTGACGTGGTTCAAACAGGACTCTTCAACTCGCACGGGGAACGAATGTTTATGAGAGCGAACAATTATGTTTATGGACGCTTTCTGGAGGGAAATGTATGTGGACTCCTCGCGCTCGCGCTTCGCGGCATTTTCTCTGCTGTAGAATTTTGGGTTGAACCAAACTGAAAACATTTTTTAACAAGGATTTTTGGTAGAAGGCGCATTCTGAAGCGTTAACGTCTCAGCTCATTCTGAGATACCGGAGGAGGAACACCCATGGAAAAATGATGCATCATGGAATCTGACCATTTAAACTTTGAGCAACAATTTCATGTCAGGGAAAGTGACAGTATGGGAAGCGGCCGAGCCGAGGAGATAACACCCTAAAGACAAATCTCCTTGTTTTTTTTTTGCTGTTGTGAATGTTTGACTCTTATTGTGTTGGTGGAAGGTGCACGCGCCCAAAGGACCTGCCGGGGGACGGGACGACAGTGTGTGTTGTGATGCTTCTTCTTCTTCTCCATTATTATTTCTCTTCTGGTGTCACTTTTGGTTTCTTCAGCAACAATCCCCGTGCTGTTATCCCAGAATGGCTCGCTTTGAAGACGAACTGTCCAGCCGCTATGGAGGCGGCGGTGGTCCCGCGGGCCCGGCCAGAGGGGCCAGCCGGATGCCGGGGCCTCCTCAGGGGGTCCAGAGAATGTACAAGCAGACCATGGCCCAGAGAGCTAGGACCATGGCTCTTTACAACCCCATTCCCGTCAAACAGAGCTGCCTCACCGTCAACCGCTCCCTGTTCATCTTTAGCGAGGATAATTTCATACGGAAATATGCCAAAAAGATCACCGAATGGCCATATCCTTACAGCCCAGTCATACATGCGCGTTCTATCCATTATAACGCAATATCACTACGCCGAACTCCTCCGAAAAATAGGCCAATTTAAAGAAATGTGCTCACCGACTGAAGATATATGTGTTCTATGATAACGAATTGCTATCTGAATCGAGATGATATGATAAAACCTTTAATTCGGCATTACAATATGCAAGAAACGTTAATGTCAATAAGTTGAACCACAGTTGGTTGTCCTGTTGTCTCCACAGCTAGAACAGGCTGTCGTGGAGGGAAGGGCGGCAGCTTGTGCCACAATTAGGAGCTCCTCATTCGATGTTCTGTTAGAATGAATTTACATGCTCTTGGTCTGATTTCAGAAAGGTCCTAATCCATTTTCTTCGATGAATGTTGGCTACGGAGATCAAGATAACTTTAAAGAAATCTGTTTCTAATGCAATTAGGCGCCATTATTTTTATATTGCGCCCTAGACAAAACCAAACTTTAATCGATTTGCAGCCTAATTACCGGAAGGTTCGTTATGTGTGCATAAGTTTCTTTGTATGGTTATTGATAAAGAATTAGTGTCAGAGACACCACAGGTAAACAAGGTTGCAATTCTATTAGAACAATTATTTTTTGTATTTTTTTCCTGACAGGTTTAATAAATGTGCAAATGGAACTCATTATTTGTAAATTTGCTTTAAAGATGTCGGATAGAGCCAGTTATAATCGTAATATAATTTTGGATATAGCTTTTTTTTATTTGATTTAATTAATCAAAAAATAGGCTACTGTAGACCTACATGTAGAGACATGTATGTAACATGTATATTTTGAACCTAATATGTATTGTGGTTGCATGAAAGAAGACATGTTACGTAAGCAAAAAAAGCGTAAAATTGAACAGTCCTTAAAAAAAAATATATATGTTTTACCCTGCTGGGTATCGCCCTACTCCAGGAAGAGCTGTGCTGTCTGTATCGTGGGCAGGTGGAGTGAAACCTCTGGCATTCTGTGCTAATGTTGAATTCATGAAGAAGGTTTACAGTTGACTGGTAATGCCATCATTGTGCTGGGTTTGCTTGGAAGCCCATTGTCTGTCTGCCACTTGACTGGAGGCTGTGTAGTCTGCACATGGTGCTGTCCATGGTGCTGAACCAGCAGCAGCAGGCTGGCCTCAGAAGCATCAAGGCAGGGGCATGCTGCATGTATGTGACAGCAAACAAACACACCCTGAGCAATAGAACACAGTAGGATGAGGGTTTGCAATTCAATACCTTTGCATTGTTTTAAAAAAAAACAATGTAGGATTATTTTCTGGCATTTTTTTGCTTTTGTTAGACAGTTTTAGACAGAGATTAAATGGGGCAGAGAGGGGAAAGACCTGCAGAGAACGTCCGTGGTCTGCTGCGATGAGGACTGAGCTTAATGGGGGTTCATTTATTTAGTTGGCACTGAATTAGTCTGTGAGTCTGAATGCCACCTGTTGAAGAAGTGAGTGTGTAACTATGGACTCCATATTTTCTCACTGGTGCAGATTTAAGATACTTTCTTAGGAAAATGTAAATGTTAATACACCCAACCCAAACCCGTAAAAGGCAATGAGTTGTATGGGTGTTGCAATTAATTTGCATAAAGATAATAACCTCCATTACTTTATAGTCACTGGATGGTTACCCATGGCGCTGAGCAAACATTTATCACACATTGATGTCGCAGTGCTTTACCCACCCTTATTCTGATTCAGAGCAATAATGTAACGCTGTGGCCCTGGTTAGCTGGAGGCCTGCTAGTTGGAGTCCATTGGCCAGCTTCCTCTCACTTTTACCAGGCAGAGCGGTAACGGTCCTGAGGGGACGTTGCAATGGTGCTGCTAATGACACTACAGCTCTGCAGAGGAGGAAGGAGTGTCCAATAATCTCCATCAATCTGTGTGTAATATCTAGACATACTGTAGTGCAGAAATGTTGCTCATTGATGAGGGTCCCAACAGGCTCTTGACTCTGGCAGAATATTGTATTTTTGTATTTTTGACAGGAAAGTAAAAGATAAGATCCGTGAACTTGTTTCTGTGTGGGAATATGAATACAGCTAGCTGACCAACTCGTTAGTATACTGAGATTGAAAAGGGGCATTCCGCCAAATGTACGCATTTAGTTCAGTTATTTGTAATGAGGAGTACTATGCCTTTTTGAAATTCGAAACGTCTTCTGTGGCTCTGAAGCAAAGCTTTCAGAAGTCTGAAAAAAATAGAAGAAAATAGCCCTGGTGAGGATGTCTCTGGGCTTGTGACTTAAAAAATGGAACAGTAAGTCTGCATTATAAATTAGGGCTGTGGAGTTGAAGAGATTCCAGTATTAATGATGGTGGCGGTGGTGGCTGAGGAGGGGGGGGATTTTCTGTGAAAGCCACTATTCTATTAGGGTTTCATTATGGGAAATATAAGATCCAGTATTACCCATTCTGCAGATTATAAAATAGGATTTCTCAACCTCTGCTGCTTTGATTCTGACCATTTTTGTTTTCCAGACCTGTGTCTCGTGAACGCCCCTATGGAAATACATGACTACATCTACTTTAAGTATCACTATGTACCCAATTCCATACTATAAGTAATTGCTATATTCCAACCTTTTATTGTATACTATTATACCAGTTAGTCTGCCATACATGAACATGCTTTACCTTTACAAACAGCACACTGAAAAAGAAGCCTTGTTAATAAGCACACTGACTGTTTATCAGTAGATTAGACACTTTTCTTGTGTGAATATGTTATTTAGTCCAAATCTGCTTAGTATGTATGCAGTATTGATTTTGGACCTTGACCATGTTGTGCTGCATTGCATTATGGTACGTTAGATTCCTTCTGGCACGATAGAGAAACACTTTTATTCTTGCTGATTGTAGCCGTTTGTGGATGTCGCACGTTTATGTCTTAAACAGTTGGAAGAAATACGCACACCAACAAACACTCGAGCAGTAATTTATGTTCCCAGTATGGATTTTTCCATTTGGGTCTGGGGTTTTAATGGCATGGTTGGTGTTTGCATGTGTTGCGATCTGTGAATTTGCTTCTTCCCCCTAACAGTTCCTTAACACTCTCTCACTCCATTTGAGTACCTGATCCTGGCCACCATTATAGCAAACTGCATTGTGCTGGCCCTGGAGCAACACCTACCGGCCTCCGACAAGACACCCATGTCAGAGCGATTGGTGAGTAGCCAAGTGACTTCCATGCTCTGTTGATGTTGTTACTGCATTGAAACATTTTTGTTGTTGTCAACATCGTGTGAATAACTGATACACAGCCTAGGCAATGTAAACTGGTAGGCCTATGTAAACAAAGGGGGCCCGCTGTATCTACCAACCTACCCATCCAACATCCTCCCCTAGGGTGTGTGTTAACACTGACAGTTCAATGGAAGATTGTGAGGAGATATATTCACTGATTTATGACAACAAGAATTCTCCAGAATCGCTGACTCCACCTTTTTAAATGAATTATCCTAAAGAGTTGGTTTCAGTTTGCGACGCAGATGAAAGAAACATGTTGGAATGGTCTTCTGTTGACTCTGACTGCTGCTGCAATCAACGTATAGACTCATGCTGTGCTTTATTCAATCCTTCCCTCTTTCTCTAGTCCAAACGCTCATGGATTTGTACACTTGCATGAACAATCCTTTTTTTCTTGATTTTTCCTTCAATCTTGTAGTGTCAGATCGTGTCCATCCTCCTAGCAATGCAGGTTAAGTAGAACCCTGCAGAGATACCTTTGATCACCCCCCCCCTTTGTGTGTAATTACCTCAGTTACCCCTAATGCGCCCTCCCCCCCACCCAAGATCCATGTTAAATCCTTCCATTAAGAGAAGCCATGTGCTGTGAAAGGTTCTGTCCCATCAAAGAGCTCTGTGAAGAGGGATATGTCACTCCCCGAGGTATGGAGCCTCCCAGCTGTGCACGCTTACATTGATCAGCTCCCGGTGATGGGCGTAGAAACACTGTCTCATAGACATAATGTAGAGTTTATGATGTTATAAAGGGAACTGATGTGTCTTTTAAAACTATGTAACTTAATTATTACACCCAGCTATTATCTATCCTCCAATAAACATGCTGGAGACAAATGAAAAGTTCTTCTTTATTCTTGTCAGTGAGCTGCTCTCACAATCATTTTTATTAGCCACTAGTCAAGCCATTATTTCCTCATTCAGCCAAAATGAGAAAAACACATCAACATTTCTCAGAACCTAAGGCAATTGTTCAAATGGCTTGTATTGTCTGAGCCACTGTCTAAAACACCAATTGTGTTCAGATTACTATCATATATGACAAAGAAAAGTAACAAGTCA
Source organism: Hyperoplus lanceolatus (assembly GCA_026929865.2). Taxonomy (NCBI): domain Eukaryota; kingdom Metazoa; phylum Chordata; class Actinopteri; order Uranoscopiformes; family Ammodytidae; genus Hyperoplus; species Hyperoplus lanceolatus. The sequence continues at coordinate 6,465,228 of CM049397.1, forward strand.
TCTCATTTAATCAACAAATCCTTGTTGCAAAACTCATCTACACATGAGAGGCTGGAACCAGTAATTGTCTGGCCTTGTTGTTTGAGAAAAAAATCTAAAAAGTTGCCAATCATGGATAGTTCTTGATGACTAATCATTTCAGCTGTAGTCTTAGCACTTCATGAATCCTCCTTATACTCTCCTCTTTTTTTCCACAACAGGACGACACAGAGCCCTACTTTATTGGAATATTTTGTTTCGAGGCCGGCATCAAGATCATCGCCCAGGGCTTTGCCTTCCACAAAGACTCCTACCTACGTAACGGCTGGAACGTAATGGATTTTGTGGTGGTCCTTACAGGGTGAGTAGCAACAGCCTAATGGCTTCTACAGCTGCAAACTGATGGGGCAGCAGACATTAATGAGGGGAGGGGAGTGCTCTGCTGTGTGTGTGTGTGTGTGTGTGTGTTGATCAATAGAGCCCGGCCAATCCAGATGGCAGGGTGTTTTCTTCCTGTCTGAGTAAACGGGAGTCTGGATGAGGTGGTGTTGTCTAAATTAGACGGGGCAGGGAACCAGAGGGGGGAAATGATTGGGTATATTGAGTGCGGAAATGACTGCAACACAGGATTTCTGGGAAATATTTTATTGCTTCTGTTGCTCACATTCGCTAAATGACTGTGTATTCAAACCATGTTATTACCAGCGGTTACATTTTTTGCCATTCTTTTACTTAAAATCATTTTACGTTTTTTTGTAGGGCTGTTCAAAGCTCATTTTACACCATTTCAATATAGGGGAAGGTGGGGTGATTTGTCTAACTTTTTACTCAAAGTGATTTTAAAGTGAGGCCTTGACAGTTATGTCTCCAACTCAAATATGTACATATATTTCAGGATGTTGTGCATCCCTGGCAATAAAAACTTTGGATCTGGAATAAACTGTTTAAGAAATATAGCTTTCGGAAAAAAAGTTGTCTTGTCGCACAAATCACCCCACGTAGTGGGGTGATTTGTGCGTCATTGTGTCACAATGACAAAGTCACCATCATCATCTTTCTGGCCATCTGAACTCTCATCAGTGGTGTCGTTAAGTGGAGTTGAGATGTCACTCTCTTCTGAGCTACTGTAGACAATCACTTTCTTTTGGTGACCAGCGTATACAGCCATGCCACTGGCACAACTCTCAGAAATGTACTTTGCACTAGTTGCTCCGTGCTTGTGGAACCAACTGCCACCTGACAAATGTGATTCCCCCTACATTTCTGCCTTTAAATCAAGGCTCAAAACCCATATGTACACCCTGGCTTTTCCTCCCCATTAACTATCTTACCTCTGCACTACTATCTGTGTTTATGTGGATGTATGGGCTTTACGTCTTTTATTTTGGTTATTGTTATTGTACCTTCATTGTTTACCTACTGAATGCACTATGTACAGCACTTTGGACAGTGCAAACTGTCATAAATGTGCTTTTCTAAATACATTTTACTTACTTACTTACTTATAACTCACCCAGGCCCTTGCGCACAAATCACCCCATCCCCAGAATTTTGGATAATAGGCATGATGCAGCAATTTAGGGTTGACATTGTGCTAACTATATAGACTCAAAGTGTAGCATACCAAAGCACTAAAACATGTGTCAAATGTTTTCAAACGTGTCTATAATTGTTCAGACACAATAATCAAAAAACCTTGATCATGGAAATTTTACTTTGAAAGGCAAAACACAGTTTTTTGAGCTTAAATGTGCTTATATATTATTCCTTGTGTCTCCCTTCTTTACAGGATGAGTCAAATGGATGGCTCTTCTTAAATATGTGGTCACATTTCCAATTTCTTCCACGGTTTTCTAGAAACAAGGGGTTTTGCAACTTCCAAAACGCACAAATCACCCCACCTTCCCCTACTGTGTTTCAGTGCAATAACAACCATGTGATTGTTGACTGACTTCCATAGCTTTCAAACATAATGGATGTTTCTTTAAGCTTTGAAAGTTTGCAGCTAACCTTTATGCTCAGCTGAGACCTACTGTAACATTGGGGGATTACAAGCGAGGGGAAGGGGATGTCAAACAGTCGCAGCCCAGTGAGATAGGGGCTTAAGTATGGAAACATTTTGACTTGGGATGCACATTACTAGTTGGTCAAACGTTTAAACCACTGCCTCAGTAGTCGACGGCAGACACACTAGTCGGTTAGTCGTTTATTGCCCATCACTTGAACATAAATTCTGTAGGAATGAACGAGTGTGTGTAGGCCTATCGGTGTGGGCTTGCAAAAGAGGGCAACGAGAAAGAGATAAAAAGGTGAGAGCAGCACAAAACAAAGCAAAACAGGTTTTCTTGACCACTGCCTAAAGGCCCGCTGTGAGACTTGTTTGTCAGCCGTTATATTAATAATAAACAGCGCGCCGCACATTACAACAGCATTTACATTAACGGCTTGGTAATTATCTTAAAGAATGTCAAGGCTGAAGGGCTCCTAAAGCCTTGACATTGTGCTTGGTTTTCAGTCTACTTGACTAATCTAAATTAGAACTTCCGTTTTAACCAGGGGCGTCCAAACCCGCTTTTTATTGGCCCGCGGCCGATTTTAAAAATATAATGTAATATGACCCTTTTAATTTTTAAATAATTTAAATGCACTCATTATATTACAGAGAAATACACTCACCGGCCACTTTATTAGGTACACCTGTTCAATGGCTTGTAAAAACAAAAAGCTAATCAGCCAATCACATGGCAGTAATGTAATGCATTTAGACGTGGTCAAGACAATGTACGGAAGTCAAACCGAGCCTCAGAATGGGGAAGAAAGGGGGTTTAGGTGACTTTGAACATGGCATGGTTGATGGTGCACCGCAGGATGGATCCATACTTTCATGTTGTTAACGCCAAATTCTGAACCTGCCATCTGAATGTCGCAACTGAAATCGAGACTCATCAGACCAGGCATGATTTTTCAATCTTCTATTGTCCAATATTGGTGATCCTGTGAGAATTGTAGCCTCATTTTCCTGTTTTTAGCTGACAGGAGTGGCACCCGGTGGGGTCTTCTGTTGCTGTAGCCCATCTGCTTCAAGGTTGGTCGTGTTTTGCATTCAGAGATGGTATTCTGCATGCCCTGGTTGTAACGAGTGGTTATTTGAGTTACTATTGCCTTTCTATCATCTCAAACCAATATCCCCACCCTCCACTGACCTCTGACTTCAACAAGGCATTTTACGTCCACACAAATGCCGCTCACTGGACATTTTTTCTTTTTCGGACCATTCTCTGTAAACCCTAGAGATGGTTTAGAGTGAAAGTCCCAGCACATCAGCAGTTTCTGAAATACTCATACCAGCCCTCCTGGCACCCTCAACATTGCCATGTTCAAAGTCACTTAAAACCCCTTTCTTCCCCATTCTGTTGCTCGGTTTCAATCTCAATAAGTTGTCCCGTCCAGGTCTACATGTCTAAATGCATTGAGTTTCTGCCATGTGATTGGCTGATTAGTTATATGTGTTAACAAGAAAATGAACCGCTGTACCTAATAAAGTGGCCGGTGAGTGTATGTCCCATAAAAGAAAAAGAGCACCAAGCCCATCCCAGAGGACCCTGCATAATATTTTATTTTAAATTAATATTATTATGGAAAATACATGTGTCCTTCTCCAATAGCTTCTAATTCATCTGACACAGTGTCTCCATTTTTTTTCATACAAAATTCTTCAGCTTTAGCCTCTTAATTTCCCTCTCAAAGTGCACCAGATTCATGCATTTCACTTTAAAAACTTACAAAAATCTCCCGGGGGGGCATACCCCCGGACCTCCCTTGGAGGGGCGGGATCTCAGCTGGCTACTATTTTCACCCAGCTGGACATTGGACACAAAAGCAGAAAACACTGGGTGAATCAATGGCATTTAACAAGAGGGGGAATGTACTGTATCTGTTTAATGCACAAGTATAGTGTTGCCGTGAAGAAGGATTACAATTTACGAAGACAGCATGAAACTAAACATCAGAGCAGCTACATGTCCTGATAAATGTGTTATTTTTGTGTGGCCCGGCCCTTCGTATATTTTTCTGTATGTGGCCCTCAGTGAAAAAAGTTTGGACACCCCTGGTTTACACGTTGGGGAAATGAATTGAAACGTGCATACCTCATTTTGACCCGATAAAAAAGTAATTCAAGTAATATTTTAATATATATCACCCTTCACTCACATCACATTACATTGCCAACAACATAGAAATCATGAAAGTGTTGTTTTTTATAGGATCAGAACTCTACTGTTAAATGCCATGCCATGCTTTGGCCCCAGATGTGAATGTCAACTCTCATGTCTATTGAGTTCAGTTTCCCAAAGCTTCAAATCCTCTTTTCGTTGTGGAGCTTACACAGCTTTGCCTTCCCATCACTAGTTTTCAAGTAGCGGAGTTGTGTTCGTCTTACAGCTACAGCTGCTGTAGGGATTGAAACAGATTTAATTATCAGACTTTCTAGATTAATAAATGGCCTTTTCACAATACAACCATTTAGTTATTGGTTTATTCTGTAGAAATGCAGGGCCGGCTTAAACATTTTTGCTCAACCAGGTTTTTTTACATTTTTTATTATTCGTTGGCATTTTTATGCTTTATTAGACAGTTTAGGAGAGACAGAGATGAAATGAGGCATATACAAGGATAACACGCAGAGAACGACCAAGAGCCATATTCGAACCGGTGGTCTGCTGCTACTGAGGACTGAGCCTCTATTGGGGGGGTGGGGGGGCACTCTAACCACTACACCACAAGCGCCCCCTGCTCAACCAGTTGTTAACCCCTTATCTTATACTATGATCTCAAATTGTCTGTGGAACAGCAAACAGAGAGCATCCCCTTGGTATTGAAAGAGATAGCTTGTATGGCAGTTGATGCTGTTGCCGCGGGGGATGGAGAGATGGAGAGAGTTGGGGGTTGTTGTGGGCTAGTGACGGAGGATGCTGTTACAGCCATACGCTCCCTGGGTGCTCTGTGCTTCTACCAGGGCCCAGCCTCTGTTGCATAATGATACACAGATTTATTTGGCCCATCTATTGGGGCTTGAGTCAGGAACCTGATTGTAATAAACAGAGCCAACGCCAATTCCCCAAAGCCTCCATCAATGGCCCCGCCCCTCCCACTGGAAGTCACTGGGAGTCACTGAGATGTGTTCCTGTTGGCTGGAAAAGTAGGGGATGTGGAACATGAAATAAATAACATTCACTAGAACGAGCCTGGTTTTGCTGGAAAGACGCAAAGTGTGTGTGTGTGTGTGTGTGTGTGTGTGTGTGTGTGTGTGTGTGTGTGTGTGTGTGTGTGTGTGTGTGTATTATGCATCCTTAGGGGTCTGTCCCCGGATAATATCAATGTTTTTGTATGTGATATCCGCTTTACTACCAACCATAGTATTTGAGATGTTTTCTTTTCTACCATTCAGGCAGCAATGGGTTTCCATTAATGTCACTAGTTTGAAAACAAAAGTGCCGATTGTCATCTTGTTTGAGTTACAATGAAAATGATGAAAAAGTAACCTAACGTTTTTTTTTAATGCATATCAACCTGCATTTTACAGCTGTGTATTTCCACATCATAGATTTGACGGCACTAGTAACATATGTGATGGATTACAAATGATAAAGCAGAAGACTAGGGATCTTTATGTTTCCATTGGGCAAAACTAAAACACATCAATGAACCCCATTGTTACACTGGGTGATGTTCTTTCATCAACATGGACACGCACAGTATAGTTATAATTTACTATCAGTGGTTCAGGTATGGAAAATGCCAGATCATTCAAACAGACTTGTAAACATTTTAACATTCTATCTTGTTCCAAAACTATTACAGAAAAAAAACATGAACATAGTTGAGGGCATATATCGAGTGGTAGAAAATAAGATTTGCCTTCTGTTCACTTTTAACCAAAACAGCTGCTAAAGATAACTGTATTACAGCTGATGTTGCATATACAGTGTGCCTGAATACATAAGTAAATACTGGGCAATACATAGGCAATATCTAATTCATTATGTGTACATTTGCAATATCCATCTGTTGGTGTCTTATTACTTCGGTGTGGAAAATATTTCCTTGTATGGTGTCAAAAAACGCACAGTTGTTTAAGATAGTTGCCAGGAACATGTCTTTGTTTCTATGTTTGGGTAAGTGTGTGTTTGTGTGCGGGTGCTGGTGTGGGTGTGCGTGTGTGTGTATAAGTGCATGTATGCAACATCTGATCTGAGCTAAGCATGCTGAGTTGAGAGGTGAGGGTTATTGACAAGTTGTCAGGGCCTATGCAGCCAGAGCCTCCTCCAGTGTGTGTGTGTGTGTGTGTGTGTGTGTGTGTGTGTGTGTGGATGGGAGCGGCCCAAGCAGTCCTTAATTGAATTGGAGCTGAGCCCTCTGACATAATAACCATTACTGAAGGGACGAGTTGTGGATAGAGGCCATTACAGCAGCAACAGCCTGGACATCACTGAAGGCTAGAGCCATGATGTTGTAGGGTAGATACCGGGTCAGTCATATAGTGCATGTAGCTGAATGCACATACATATACAGTATATATACTGTAGTTGGACACACTAAACATGCTTGTGCACAGTGCACCCAAGCACACACATGCCAACAAATCACTTCTCTATGATGATGGCCATTTCCTGCAGGATGTGCCTCTGTATTGCAATAAGCATTAGCAAAATGACTCACTGATTATCCATTGACTACACAGCTCATTTGGACAGACTTCAAAATATCTGCCAGCCAGCTAGCTCAGCAGCCTGCTTGTAATATGAACACTTACATACAAAGATAGGGAAACCATACTGTTGGTCTGCAACCACTTCAACATAAGGGTACAACTGTTGTATATAGCTATTATTACACTTTTACAATCACCAGTCTACAACTTAATAGTACTGAATGATTTTGATTTAAAACGTATGTTGTATACGTTTTACCGCAATGGCATAAATGACTTTATTAAGGTGTGTTTTCACCTGTACCTACTAGCTGCAAGTTTTTTTTTTTTTTTACATTTATTTTAGTGGTTTTGTAGTTTTTTACATACGGACAAAAAAAACAGAATAAGTAAACACCTTATTAAGTATTTATGCCAACGTCTAAAATGTAGGGCTGTCAAACGATTAAAAAAAATTATATAATTAATTACAGGCTCTGTGATTAATTAATCTAAATTAATCGCATACTTATATGACACTTTTATACCTGTTTATAAACAGCTGTATAGCCTACTACAGTCTGTTTTTCTCTCTCTCTCTCTCTCGCGCGCGCTCGCTCTCCGTCTCTCGTAACTTCTGTCTCCTCCCCTCAGTCAGCTTTATACATGAACTAGCGCTGAATTTTCTCAAAAAAACAAGCAGACTAAATGACAACTTTCCATCTCCCACAACAGACAGCGCTGCACTGCCACCATTTCGTAGCCTACTCATAGGCAAAAATATTGACACACACACACACACACACACACACACACACACACACACACACACACACACGGGGCGGGTCTCCGTTGTTGCACCCACTAAATCAATAATGCACGGACACTGCGGAGAATTAAGTAAGATGTCTTCCTACCTTCATGCTTATTTGCCGAAGCATCCCATAAACCGTCCATAGAGCCCTCGAGTCGGCCCCTTTCCCCTGCTTCTCTCTTTACTTTTACTTTCTCCCTTTTACCCGCGCGCCCGGCCCGGCAAGCTACAGATGCAGCTCCGCACCGCTTTTGCACCAGGTCAAAGGGCATTATAGAAGTGCGATTAATCTGCGTTAATTTTTTTAATTGCGTTAATTTTTCTGTGATTAATTAATCAAAATTAACGCGTTAATTTGACCTACTAAAATGTTAGCAAATAGTTGCCGGTACGCATTCAGCAGACACAGCAACGTTAGCATGCATTGAGAGTCATGTTTGTGTTTTCACCCAATGCATATGAGTCCAATTTTAAAGGTGTGGTAAGCAATTCTGTGAATGTTGACAAAATCACCCTTTGTCAAAATCAGTGAATATCTCCTCACAATCTGCTTCCTGTCCATACTGTGAGTGAACTGAATACAATTCTTGTGTTAATACCAAGCCCCAACCTCAGCGATTTTTACCAGTATCCAATAAGGAAGTGACTACAACTGTAATAACCCGGAAGTGCCACTGGGGGCTGTATGCAGAAGAGAGCCATCTCACATTGACTCCAATGTTAAACATGCCGTTTTCACAGCATTATTAACCCTATTTCAGGCCTGGATTGAAAAACCATTCTAGTCTGTATGTTTAGTTCATATCTCCATGACAACTCTGAGGGGGTGAATTTTTCTAGCAGACTAGTTTTTATTCTATTGGAAGTTAAAATATATGAATTTTAGGGGGTGGCCTCTTGATTGACAGCTAGCCTCTGTCCCTCACTCAACCCCGAAGGCTAGTTGTAAGGGTTAATGCTAACTCAGTAAACCGAGTGTGTTCATTCCTCCATCCCGTGTGCTGCTTGGGGCTGTACCAACGATGGATTAAGGACTGTGGTTTACAGTTTTTCGGTGAGTAACACTGTATTTACAATTATTATTGTTATGTTACAACTGTACACTGTAGCCTATAGAACCAATTAAAGCTGTTAGTTTCGCGAGTGTCACAGTGACAGTGTTAGCTCTGTTATGCCAGCTAAATAAATAGCTAGTAGCCACTACCATGACTTGAGGCCCGAGGTTTTTCAAGCTCCATGCCTAACGACTGTTTATGGTCAGATGGGCACGTAATGGAATCGGTTCAGAAACAAAGTTGGGCTGAGCGGTCCAGTTAAACCTTTTACTATCTATGGGTTAAACATATGGCATAGGAACACTTTTGTGACAAAATATATGCTCACAAGTTTGCGCTCAATAATGTTTATAGATGAAGGGGCTATGTGCATCTAAAACCGTCCTTCCACGGTTACTACGATGGTTATTTTTTTATAACAGTCGTATAAACTCAAATTAAATATACAATTGTGGCTGTTTTCCCATCTGTTTATCCGTGGATATTATGACGTTATCGTACTGCATTAACTCAAAAATAAATATACAATTTTTGTTGTTTCTTCCTTTATTCCAAACTATTTTCTGAAAAAAATTATTGATTGCCTAGTGCATTACTTTTATCTGACTCTTTCTGTATTGTGTGACTCAGTGGTTGTCTCTTTTCCTCTTCCAGGTTAACATGGAGGAATGAATGTGTCCTCTGGTCTCCCTGATCTCTATGAAAGAGCGAGGTGTGGCCTTCATCTGGCAGCAACTGAAGTCAACCTACATTCACACTATCCTCGTCTTATCTGCTTGTGATAATTGTCATTGATGTGATATTTGTGATATATCTTGTTCTGCACTGTCCGTCTTTGTAGAAGTATTCCTGCTCTGTAGAAAATCTTTCAAGTTTTTTGTGGGATTTTTCCTAACTTAAGTAAAGTGTTTTACAACATTACATAGCCCTGATTAGGCCTATATAAAAAAACATAATTTTATTAATTGATAACTTAACAGCCCCAAATGTATTATCTTTTACTATTTTTGTGCAACTTTTAATGAAAATATGCCGAGAATGTTTCATATAAGCCCCTTTTACACAGAGATTGTGGCATATTGACGAACAACATCACTCAAAATCGCTTTGCTTGCTTCTGTTTATTTACACAGAACCAAGCAACGCCCCTGTGGGCATCAGTAGCTCCTTTACACAGCGTTCCGGAATGAAAGAGGTGCTTGTAAACAGCGTCAGGTGTACGTAAACATTTAGCGCCCCCGTCAGCTCTTTACAACAACAACCTGGCTGGTGAATTGAGAGCAGAAGTGCTGGAGCTTGCAGTAAGAGGGCCGTATTTTACTGTCCCCACGATGTGCTGATCTCTACGCCTGAGTCCAACATCACTGGGACTGTTAACCAAACTGACAAAATCAATCCGCTTCACCTCTTCACGTTTGAGTTGTGTTAGCAAAACAGTAGCTCTGTGGCTAACAGCTGAGCCGGGCCTTCAGTCAGCTGAAGCAGACAGTCTAGCGGGCGAGCAGACTATTCCCCCGTTACTAGGTCAAGCTGAACAAGAGCCCTCCGCTGCGCGTCTGCTCCTGCTTCAGCTTGTCGGTCTTTATTTCTAGCAGTGACCCGTTTGCTATAGCCTACTTTATCCCTTACTTAGCCTAGCCTAGCTTTCCCATAGTACAACTTCTCCTGGGCAGAAATAGACTCATACACTCTGCAAAATGAAGCGTGGGGGTTTGGATTGAGCAACGGACCTCATGATCAGATGGATTATCGCCTTCCTTTTATTTGGTGATTTTTACGGGACATCAGGCCGCCGTGATTAATGTTAAACACACGTCCTTCAACTGCTAACATGGTTGCATGTTTAGAACGTATAGGCTATGGAACGTCAAACGCCCCCTGTTCCGCAACAACAAGCTGGAGCATTTAAACAGAGGGCGGAACTGATTGTGTCGGGAATCTTACTACCCCCGAGGTAGTAAAATTCCCGGAACAATCTCTCGCACCTTTCTTCCCCGTTCCCAACTGTCGCATTTAAACAGCAGGGCGGAGGGCCGAAGGCCGGCATATTCCCGGCTTTCACTCCTGTGTAAAAGGGGCTATAGCTTCTCCTGTTAAAATTTCAATGCAAAACGTTTACTTGTAACAGAGTAATTTAACAGTTTGGTATTTGTACTTTTAATTCAGTAAAGGATGTGAATATTTCCTTCTACACTGTTTAATCTTTACCTGGGTCATCTTTGAGTCTTACATACAAGCAAAATCATTTTCATAAGTACTTTTAATATAACATAATGTTCTACTTTACTCAAGTGATATTGTAATTGGTGACTTGTAAAGAGTCAATTCTCTGATATGATGATGAAGATACTTTTAATGACCACACAGCCAGGCTGGTGGAATTTGTTTTCAGTACAGCTCCTTGGTACAGGTTCCAACTTTACATTGAACATTAGACATACAGACAGGCACATTACATAATACAACAGGGCCATGCTTAATCGTCAGCGTTCAGATTTCAGATTGTTGGAAGGCATAGTGTGCAGGGTGAGTGGGATCAGAGATGTGTAGTGTCAGTTTGCGGGATAGTAATTCAAGGGATGGTAGGGTGTGCCAATAATTTTGGATGCTGTTGATGCACTCTAATTTCTTCCGGGAGAGTGAGTCAAGGCTGGCAAATCAGACTGATGGATGAGGTGAGGATGCTTTCAACGATGGCTGTATAGAAGCGATAGAAAGTGTATTTAATCATTTAATTCAACTGTTGCACCTTAACATAAAACCCTGCTCTAAATATTTTATATAATATATGTATATTCAAAATCATAGGCTATTAAATTAGTGTTCTCATCTGTTTATAGATTGAATGTGTCCTCCCTTATCATGTATTACTGTTAATAACATTTTCAGTCTGGAGACCAAAATACAATTAATATTATTACAAATACATTGAGATCAGCTTGTTCAGCCCTTAGTCAACACTAGGAGACATTTGTTTCAGCTACGAGCTTTTTAATGCCCTCTCTCATGTGCTCAGAGGTGATATTGAGAATATGTTCAGCTCTGTTGGAGTTGTTGGACCAACTGGAGGCAGGGAATTACGTGACTGAGGCTGAGCTCGTCTACCGGTAGGCTAACAAGTAGAGCGTAGCTCCTGGCTCGAGCTAATGTTGCTAACTTGGTCCACGTCACAGTACTTCGGCTAGATGGGACTATCTCCCTCCCCCAACGTCGCTACATGCCCTTTTTTGGTACGAGGAAGTGAGGCGGAGTCAAACTCTGGCAAGATGGCGGCGCGCACACGCCAAGAAAGAAGGGATACTCCTCGGTGAACTGAGGTCGGCCATGATGCTTTATCCATTATATTATACTATCTATGGTTAATACACAGCTTAGGCTCCGTAAACTGGTATGTAAACGAAGGGTATGCAAACAAAGGGAGCCCACTGTAACACGTAAACATGTCTGTTTACTGAGCCTAAGCTGTGTAGTCACACCAGATTTACTTCAAACACACTCACTGTACCCACAAGAAGCAGATTGTGAGGAGATATTCATATCATTTGACAAAAGATGATTTTGTCAACATTTTCCAGAATAGCCTACTGCACCTTTAACTCTACTAAGAGACATATTTAGTGTTGGAAAGGTAGTGTACGATGGATATATCTTTCTATTTTTTATTCACATTTTTGCTGCTGTCAGATGGTACTGGAAAAGGAAACCTTACAGGAGCTTAACAGGCCATAAAGAAAAACCTTGGGCAAACATTAAAAGTGGCTCAAAAACCTCCACAGAGTGATAGAGTTGGACGAATGTGCCCCCCCCCCCTTTCACAAGTATATTTCAATGATCTGGTTAACTGTGCTTCTTCTCACTACAGATCTTATTTTCATTCAGCCTTTGCTGTATTCGTTCATTCCGTATTTTCCCTGGCTTTCCTAGAAGGCCCTTATTGTTAAATTCCAAGAAAGGGAGGTGAACTGTACTGGGCATTTTAGCTGTTATTTATATAAGAGGAGATAGTGCCAGTCAGGACACAGTAAGAGGAGGAGAGAGAGAGAGAGTTTCCAGGGAGAGTGTAGAGAGTGGTGCTTATTATTATTCTGGTTTGCTGTGTGTCTGGTCAAGCTTGTGTCTTTGCCTCTTCTATGACAGGCCTCTTCTCTCCCTGTGTTAAATGGAACAATATTAACCCAAGATGTTTTACGTAGCGCCTGTCTGCTGTCAAACTGCATTGTGTAGCTCAGTAACATCCAGTAGCCAATTATCAGTGAACAACAAAAACAAGAAAGCAACGAAATAGTCCGAATTTTGCTTTCCAGCAATCAATAGAAAACATACACAACCGACATTGCATGGTTCCTGTCTGTTACGTAGTACATTACCAACTAAAACGATTTAGATAAGATTAAACAAGGGGTTAGCTCATGTTTACAACCTTATCTGATTGTCTGATCAATAATGTATAGGCAGATATCTGTGAAGCAGTCCAGGGGGCCGTCTCATTCTAACACCATTAGCATTTTGAACATTTGCCATGGATTGGTCCAGGCGGCACGTTACGCATATCTTTGCTCCCAGGTCAAGAGACCCTGCAGTGGGCTATATGAACGCAGGAGCCAGCCCTCCACCACCTCCACCACCTCCACCATGTTCCAATAAGATGTAGGCACTAGGCAGTTTGCTGATACGAGCATATATATCTGCTTCCCTCACACTCCCACCCAGATCAATAGTGAATAGAGCTGAAGGCAGAGGCAATAGGTTTATCTTCAGCTCTCCTCTTTAGAATTGCTTGAATAAAAACAAGCTGTGGCTGGTTCCTATAGTGCTGCCTACCCAAAACTCTGGTACACATTATTCCATTGCTTGGGTGAATGGTAGGGGAGAACGGGGTAATCTGAGCCACTTTTTACATTTGCTCCCCTCTAAGCGAGCTAAAATTATTTATCACTCAAATTTACACATTTCCCATTAATTCAGGATGTTTCCTAGAAATGGGCATTAGCAGAATTTTTTCAAGACAAAGGGCAGTGAAAATATGATTGTTTTAAAAAAAGTTGTCATGTGGCTCACTTTACCCCAGCTATTGGGTAAACTGATCCACTTACTTTTTCCACTCTGAAACTACCATAACAACACATATTGTAACAGTAAGAATCCTGAAAGCTAGCCACACATTCCAGAACTAATGTCGGACTAGTAAAAGAATGATGGGGTTTGGTCAATTAAGCAAAGCAAATTTTCTAAACACTTGAAAGTAACTCTGAACAAAATCAAATACTACATATTATAATTCAAAAGGTTTTAATAAGATTCAAATGAAAGATAGAACCAGTTAGATTAGAACACAGTCTGGGGGTCAGAACACAGGACCCTTAGAGCCAGCTAATGTCTGGGGGTCAAAGCATAGGAAAATCAGAACCAGCGAGAACAGCCTGGGACTCAGAACACAGGAGAAGACCCAACTGGATTATAACATCAGCCTGTCATACTCAACATGACATTAAAATAAAACATATGTCATGTAATATTACATTAAAATATGTTTAAGACTAAACTTAACTTGTGCCTCATGGTGGGGGAAAGTGAGACAGTGGCTCACTTTCCCCCACAGCATTTGGCTCACTTTCCCCCACCACCACAATTTGTGAAAAAACTACCTCTCTTAGCATTTCAGGCTAATCTTCAGTTATCAGCATCACATGGTTTCATATGTTGGTAGTTCATCAACACGTATGATAGAAGTTTTTCTACGTGAATAAATTTGCTTTGGCAACAACAGTTGATTAAGTTGACAGCAAAAACATTTACTTTTACATGCAAAATACCTATTTTGGTGAAAATAAATGCTTACCACAGCACCATGAGGTCCTCTCTTTCAGGGCCATGGGGAAATGAGAGGGGCTTGAAAACGTATATCTCACATGACCACAAATGTTTTCTGTTGCCTAGATACAGGGGGTGGCTCACATTACCCGATGCCTCAGATTCCCCCGTTCTCCCCTATAATCTTTTATCAGTTAAATATAATACTTATTATTCATATAATTATAGTCCTAGTCTCAAATATGCTTGATGATTGATTTGGTTTGAGATATAAAGTTATCACAATATTAAAAATCTTAAGAAGCAGTTTCACATGAATCCAACTACTGCCCCCCCCCCCCCCTTAACTAGTCAAGCCACAGCATTTGTTGCCACTAGTGGACTCAAGTCAGAATCTTCAGCCTCAATTAAATGTGTAGGAGGCTGGAGTGTTGTAGGTGTAGCGATTACAAGTGATTCAGATTAATTCTGCTATTAGAAATTAATCTGAAGATTAATAATACCTTAATAATTTATTAAAGTTCAAAGGGGCACCACCATTCATTTAAGAATGGAAAAATAATAGCAAATTGTCTCGTTTATGATTTATTCTCAAATGTTTATTAGTTTAATGTTCAGTTAAATAAATCAATATTAATAAATCCTAGTCCTAATCAAATAATTACTATTATAAATTTGGTAATATGATCTTAACACTGAAGGCTACAGAATCCTTGTACTTGTTGGTTGCGGACTTCCCAACAATATTCACACAAATGAATGACATAAACTTCTAGTTACAAAAGAAAATGCATGTAATTTATTAACATAAATTAAATAAAATCCAACACATTTAAAAACCACTAAAACTAAAGCACAGTGTGTGTGTGTGTGTGTGTGTGTATCTGTCTGTGTGTGTGTGTGTGTGTGTCTGTCTGTGTGTCTGTCTGTGTGGGTGTCTGTGACCCCGTTTCCACTTGGCATTAACATCTGACTTTTGTAATCGGATCACATGAATAAAGCTCTAACTACAGGTGAAAACACTCTCAAGACGCACTGAGATCGGATCACAAAAACCACATTCGGAGGTGGTTTACGTCCGTTGTGACCGTTGTGTCTGCATTCATTTGGTAGTGGGAACACCAATGTGGTTTTTATCCACATTAGGGACCTTCTACTCAACTGCCGTCCCCTGCCTAAGCGGAAATACGTTGAAAATGCAGCTTTTATAGTAGCCTCATGAACGTTAGTTGCATCCGCCAGTATTGCAAATGACAAGCTTTCTGTCCTCTGTTTTCATTTCACTGCGTAAATCTGAAAACACGGAAATCGCTGCTATTGACTGGAGAGCTGCAAGGCAATGACTTCCTGTTCTTATCTGCTTAAGAATAAAAGTCAACTCGCGTTTGGCTAGTAACAGGCTTTTAATGTGAAGGCGCACAGGAAATATTCTGTTCGCATATATGCAGTATCTTAACTGCATACAGAAAGCCGTGTAGACTACTGGTGGTGGTGAGTGTAGCAGACGTTAGAAAAGCTGCCCGGCAAACACACATCTTTCACCAGCCAAAGAGGCGTAATACCTTACTCGCCTAAGAGTTTTTACTTTGATATACTATCTATGATAGTTCCCGCATTTGGCGAGTGTAAATGTAGAGCCCTCTATTCAGTGTTGTGCATCGCTCCTCCTTGTCTAAATGAGACAGTAGCCTATCTTCGCACGTAATACATTTTAATCGCAAATGCGATTAAAACTGTGGCACTGTACAGCCCTGTATGTTTACTTGTTTGAACCCCACCGGTTAAACACAGCAATGCAAACGGAAATTATGTGCGTGTTGATTTAAATACAACACGCCTTTGTCCAAAGGTTCCTTTAAAGGTAATTCAAATTAACATAAATGTTTGGGTATCTAACCAAAAGTTCAATGTAATATCACAGTATTGTAAACCCAATTACAAAGTAACAATGAACAGTTCAAAATCAGTAAATATACATTTCCAAGTTAACAGTCTTTTAAGCCATGTGTTCTTGCTAAGCTAAGCTAACTGCCCAGTAGTTCATACGATACCAGATGTTTACACAGCATTCGTTGCAGTGTTGGAGACTGATCGTTATGGCCTGGGACAGGGTTTTTGCTTTGTCCAGTCCTGTTGCAGTTCGGATGAACTGGTCCTTTGGTTCTTCAGTAGTGGCGTGCTACCTGGCGTTGTTGCCTCTGGGCTACGGTTGTAGCTCTTAGCTTGATTCTTAGCTTCTTCGTCTTAAGGGTCTGGCGTTGGTGGGAGCTTGGTTCGTTTTTAGTTGCTTGGAGCAGCCGGTTGGATCCTGGTTCCTCTTTGGTTGAGAGGGGCTTCACGGCTGTTTGGACAGGCCGTGTTGTAGAGCCTGGATCAGGGAGACCGGTCGGGGGTGGTTAGCAAGGCAGGAGAAGAGGGTCCTCCAACCTCTCTCGGTGGAGGCGAGGAGAAGAAGAGCACTGAGCACCTCGGATGGTGCTTGAAGAAGAGTTTGAGCTGTGCCAGCTCACTTGCTATTATCAGAAACAGCATAAGACTTCTTGACCAATGGCAGAAGAGAAGAGTCATGTGGGGCCAGAGTCTTGATGCTAGAACAGAGGGACTGATAGGTGTGAAAATTAGGGCTGCAACTAACGATTATTTCAATAATCGATTAATTGGTCGATTATTTTTTCGATTAATCGATGAATCGGATAAAAAAAAGAAACATTTGTAAATGCCACATCTTTATTCAAAAACTGAACATTACTTCAAATTCACAGTGCAGACTGAAGTGTCAAAACACCAGGTTATTGCTCCAACGTCCCGGAACTATTAAAAGTAATATTAAATGATAAAAAATTAATAATAAATGGTAAATGGACTTGACTTATATAGCGCTTTTCTAGTCGATTTTCTCAGCCCCAAAGCGCTTTACATATCTTACCACATTCACCCATTCATACACACAGTCATACACCAATGGCAGTAGCTGCCATGCAAGGCGCTCTCTGAACCATCGGGGGCAATTTGGGGTTCAGTGTCTTGCCCAGGGACACTTCGACATGTGGCGGGTAGGCAGGGAATCAAACCTCCGACCCTGCACTCCAGAGGCAATCTTCCTACCCACTTCGCCACTGCCGCCTAATAAACTTAACTGGGATAACACAAAAAAAAACATATAATGTATGATATACATTTATACAGTATAAGGGATGTCCATGGTAAACCAGTCAACCGATAATATTTTTAAACGGTTAAAAAAATTAAATCATCTTAATTTCTCTCAGATGACAGGAGATCGTTAATTTCTATTGATATTGATACCATTTTCAAGACTCCTTAACGATCCAAGTCTTTATTGATATCACAATTGATAATTTTCTAGTATTTTGTTGAAATAGAACTTGTATTATTGCTGATATGATCATAGCTCAAGATACGACATTAAACAGGTCATAATTCCATCTTTACTATCTATTTTATATTGCTGGGTAAACAAGTTTCGCCAAAATCTCAAATTTCTTTTTTTTGTGTTGCATTTGAACACATCAATCATATTACTGAGCCGGCCTGAACACATCACAGTTGACATGTTTGCTACTTTTTTAAGATAACTAGCTCTATATCCTTCCGATTTTAACATGGATTTAAAATCTGGATCACTATATTTAACTGACGGGACTTTCTACATCGTTCGGTTGTGTGATTACTGCCGCTGCTTTGAATGACTGTTGATGCGCCAATGCCGACTCTCCAAGCACGTCTGCACACCGTCTGCAGCAGCAGCAGCTGAAAGAGTTTTTTTTGGACTAGACGGATACTGAGTTGAAGGAGTTTTTTTAACCCAAAGAAAGCAAAGGTACAACACTTTTATATAGGCCTGCAGTCCAGTGTTAGATATGACCAAAATACAAGCTGTGGCCGCTCACACTATAGCTTTCCCGCACGTGAAGCGAGCCTTCACGTGTGGAAGGCTCGCTGTGGGCGTGCATGAACCTGTCGGCGGCTGGATGTAAACAGTGCCGCGCCTGCAAGTGACTTATTAATCGCGCGACTCAACGAATCGATGACCAAATTCTCTGTCAACGCTTTTAGTAATCGATTTTAATCGATTTTATCGATTCGTTGTTGCAGCCCTAGTGAAAACACAGATAAAAGCCTTGGCTCAAGGCAGAGGAATGTTGGGGGTTTTGACAAACACTATCCGTATTTTAAAGTCACAAGGCCAGTGAATGAAATACATGTACACATTCACTACATAGGTTTTAACTCTGTCTCGGACATGTGGATCAAGTGGACTATGAACAAAAAGGTTGTCAGGTTGTGGGTGCTAGTGGATCTTTTTGTTGTTTGATTTCACCCGTTTATTTATTCGTTTTATGACTGGCTATTGCTTGATTTCTTGCAAACAAAAAATAGAGACACTGCTTTTGAAAAGCAGTGTCTGTAGTTGGATAGAAGTCTGACTCTCTCGCGTGTTATCCATAATACTTGAAGGATGTGTTGCAGCATTAAGGACAACTTAAAGTTTATTAAATCCCTATAACCATCTGCTTGAGGCAGTGTTCACTGACTTAACCCCTCACCCCTGATTAACACTCATTGCCTATACCTTTGATAATGATTCTACTCACTTTCCACACAGAGAGCTTAGGAGGAAGAAGATCATATCTGAGTATGAACTTGAACTATTACTTAAAGCAGCACCAGTTATCACACATATCGAAAAAATGACAACTTTGTGAGAACAGTGTTATCTCTGTAATACCTGGTCATTTACTGCTGACATTTACCGGTGACACTATTTCTCAACATTTACGGGTGACTTATTATCTGATGGTTTTTTTGCTGCAAAGCCTGACATGGACAGTTTTGCAGTTTTGGCTTTTTGAACACATCTCGTCTCACCTGAATCCAAATGGATAAATACACATAACATCAAGCGTATTATGGATTTGATTATGATAGGAGCCAGTTGGTGTATAACTGTAAAATTGCCTTGTGATCAACAGAGGATTCTGTGGACTACTGGCTCTGTGTTTTGGTGTGTGTGTGTGTGTGTGTGTGTGTGTGTGTGTGTGTGTGTGTGTGTGTGTGTGTGTGTGTGTGTGATACAGCACAGTGCAGGCAGTCACAGGATAGCTGGATCCTATTGAAAGCACAGTAAAACACTAGATAACGTAGTTTTTTTAAAAGGCTAATTGAGACACTGCACTTCGATATCATATTGTGCTTTACTATTTTAGACCAGGTGAACCTGTTAGCTAATCAATCGGATGTGCTGCAACATTAGCTTTCATTTGAAGTCATGTTTCTTTCAACTTGGCCAATGTAAGTCTAATTAAAAAAAAATGTAAGCTATGTTTTGAGGAAGATTTGTCTCTTGAGCTTCTAACTGTTCCACTGTGTTCACCAGTTTACTGTTGTCATCTGTGACAAGTAAACATCTACTGTCCAATCACCAGGACCAGGTTCAGCAAAGCAGAACTTCCTGGAAACCATGTGTTTAAAGATGCTAAACATTCTGTAGCATTGAGGGAAACAGCAGATTTGGTTAATAATTCTCCGTGGGTTGTTGTTTGAGCATTGCTCTCATTGCACATTGTTATTGGATCCATTGTTGAAGGAAAACTGTGAAAAAGCAAAGGTCATTTAGACTTACTGTACATGAGGACACAAGGGTTGAGTAAATATTGCCATACTACTTTTGAATGGAAAAGTGTTCATTTCAAACATCATTGATTAGTTCAATAAAAAAGCAGAAATGTGTAAAGAAAGTGAAATGATGCTTATGCATTCAGGTTGAACTAGTGTTGTAATTAGTTTTTCATCACTTGGTCGGCCAGCCCTTACATTCATTTAGTGATGGACTTCTTCCATCCATCGATTCTGGATAAAAGTGTGATATGTATTTCATCTTTTTGCTTGTACAGTCAGTTGAGTGAACACTGATAGCAGCCATGCAGCCAGTCATGTCCTGGGGCTCCAGAGAGTTACTGTGAGGACACATGGAGGGTTATCAGAATGTGCATATTGAGAGAATGGATGGCTCTGTGGTCAGGGCTAATGCGCACACACACACACACACACACACACACACACACACACACACACACACACACACACACACACACACACACACACACACACACACACACACACACACACACACACACACACACACACACCCACAAAAACAACACACCTCTCTACCTGTCCTCATTTTCGAATGATGTTTCTGCTCCAATGGATAGCTGTAGCCCCCTCTCTCTCCTCCACCTCCAGGGGTGAGGGAGGGGAAGCCCCCCCTTTCCCCCCCCCCCCCCACCCTCTCTCTCTTTAAAGAGAAAGGGCTGTGGCCGATGAATTAATAATGGATAAGGTTTCACTGTGGATGAATTAGCCCAGTTAGAGAGTGCAGTTTATCCCCTTTGATATGAAGCACTGTGCACAGTGTTGCTACAGTCTACTTTACCTAAGGTTTATTTTATATGCTACTGTAAATAAAGTGTTCTTTACCTAAGGCCCATTATACATTCTACTATAAATTAAGTGTTGTAAAATGTCCAGTGTGATCTCACATTATGTACTGTTTGCAGCCCCAGTCTAAAAGCCATGCTATCAACTTCCTAAAAGCTGTATCAGTCAAACTCTGGTGTACTAAACTCTTTCTGGCCAGTTGCTGGGCTCAGTGTAGTGGCAAAGAGGCCCGATGGGGATTGAGGTGCTTGAATGTTGTACGTGGTGACTCTGCAAGCCATTTGTTTAAATGGACTTTATTCTCAGAAAGTGGAGGGCTATGCTGGGAAATGGAAGCTGTGCCTCAGACTCCCTCAGTCTCCACCTACCAATAGACATTAACTATGAGGAGATGGGACTGCAACAGAAGTAAAGCCATATCAGGACATTTCCCTTTTTCGCCATTGCTTAATCATGGTGGATCCACTTAGTCTCTGCCTAGTAGCTATAGGCAGGATACTGGGTATATCTCAAAGGGAAAAGGTTTAAGAGTTTGATCCCTTTATCACTCAAAACTACTTGTGCTCTTCTGTTTTGGGAGAAATGTTTTATTATTTTTTTCACATTACTACATTATTTTACACATTATTGATTTATTAAAACAAAGACATGCCCATAACTCACCTCACACACCTATTTGGCTAAGGACAGGTTGTTTGAGCACTTTTACAGTAGCCGTCTTTCAAGCAGTTTCCACCGCCGGTGCCTCCTGTTATGTGAAGTCAGACACCTCTGGTCCATTTATTGAGATCCACATGCAGGCTGTAAGATGTCTCGGAGCAGACTAGCAGCAGGGCCAACGTTAGCAAACATATGAAACCACTGCTTTTTACAAAGGTCACCAGTCAGAAGCTATCTTTAAAATGTCTTTATCTACTCACCACATCATGCCCCTCACCTTTAACACATACTGTTATCAAGAGATCATACAGAGTGCTAATGTTTCCTTGGTCTACTCAAATTATTGTAAAACATGGTTACTTTTTTGATACATTTATGCCAAGTAGCACAGGCAAGGAAACATGGTGACAGTTTAGATATATTGTACAAGTTACAACCGCATGTTGTATACACAGTTAGGCAACAGTAAATCCCAATACATAGGTGTTTGAGTTCATTACAAAACATTTGTGCAAACCATAAATGTAACTACATTGAATGAAATCATCCATTGAAGAAAAGCTCAGTTTCTCAATTTAAAAGCACATCATGAGTCATGACATCATTGATCCATTGTATGAAACAGGGAGGAATCTGTACAATTATTTTGTAACGGATGAGAACACTTTAAATGTTGAGGCCCATTAATCATCAATGCAATTTGGGGGCGACTGTGGCTCAGTTGGAAGAGCGGGTCGGCCGATGATCAAAGGGTTGGAGGTTCGATCCCCGCCCTGACCTGTGTCATAGTTGTTGTGTCCTTGGGCAAGACACTTCACCCACCTTGCCTCGTGTGAATGTCGATAGTTAGCCTGCTATCGGCGTATGAATGTGTGTGTGAATGGTAACGTGGGAAAGGAAAACAGGTCTCCCTTGCAAAAGAGTCTTCGGTCTCAATGGGATACACCTGTATAAATAAAGGTTAAAAAAAAAATTAGAGCTGCGACGATTAGTTGATTAATCAATTAGTTTATTGATTAGAAAATGTATCGACTAGTCTCATGTCAACAATTCTTTTTTAAAGATATTTTTTTTTGGCATTTTCAAGTTTGTTGTATTAGATAGTACAGAGTTGAACTGTGGAGACAGAGAGAGAGGGGAGGTGACCTGCAGTAAAGGTCCACGGGTCGGATTTGAACCCGCGACCACTGCAACGAAGGCCGGAGCCAATATGGTGCGCGCTCTATTCACTACGCCATCTGGGCACCCCGACCATGTCAAATATTTTGTCGATCACTTATCATTTAAACCATTTTCTGCTGCTAAAGCTATTCTGCACATGGCAATGCCAACCAGGATTGACATCTCAAAATAACGCGAAGTCACAATTGCTGTTTCCCATTACAGAGACCACGCACTTGGTAGGACGCAGTCTCGCGGTCTATGAAGGCTATAGCCTATGAAGGCCGATTTTAAGGCCGATTCCAAGGCCAACGAGCCTTCTTAAATGAGACGGTCTCCACAGGTCTCCGTTTACGAGCATTTCCGGTTTACGTAATTAGCCGTTACCTTGCGTGACGACTCGCCGCTCCTGTGCTGCCTAGCAACCCTGATTGCTGCCAACGGAGACAGCCCTGTCAATGCAGGAAAAAAGAAAAAGAAGTTGCCTACCAGACGAAAAGAAAAAAAAGTACAAGAAAAAAGAAAGGAAGATAAAAGTTAAGAAGATGGAGCAACACGTTGCTGTTTTGTTATTTTTTATTTTATTTTATGCAATCTCTGAAAAAAACGCAATGAATCATGGGATATGTTGGGCCACGAAGGATACATCTGATGCAGCCTTCAAAACTGTGAAACGAAGGCTGCATTTCTCGGCCGCATATGAGGAGCCTTGCAAGGAGCCTTGCAAATGGGACAGCCTTTGCGCGCCGCTATGACGCAATCGGTCTTCAAATGCAGCCTACGTAGGCTGCAACCCTGAATCAAGACACAGCCAATGTTAGTTCCCAATGTCCCAATACACAGGAAGCTTCAAAAAGAAAATAGTGCATCAGAGAAACTGAGGACAAATCCACACTGGAAGCAGTCAGTCCTACATAGCTGTACCCACAATGCTCACACACATTCAAACCCTCAGGATATACACACAACCCCTGAAGTAAATATCCTGCCTTCTGTATTGATCTATTCTCATTCTTTGTGACATGGTAAAGCTGTGAAGCTTACAACTACAACTGTGAAGGGACTGATACCCTATTGCTTGGCCTTCATTGGGAAGAGGATTTGATGTTTTTGGCCATCTTGGACCTTAGCAGGGTCAGGGTGTCAAGAGTGCTTGAGGTTGAGATTTTTAGTTCAGAGTATTGAAAAGAAAAACTACTATTGAGATAATGGCCGTTAAAGATGGTTGTATAGGAGAAATATACAGGTGCAAACAGACAAGGTTTAGCCAACTAAACACCTACTAAATGTACAATTTGGACTTTGGAAGCAAAATAGACAAAAATCTTTCATTCAACCAGTGCTTGTAAAAATTTATGTTTTTGACTGCAGTGTCTCGCACTAGTAGGTTGGACCAACATTATTTGTTCTAACAACAAACGATCTAACTGTCAAAAATGTTTCAACCCATTGCTTAAGTGATAGCACTGGCTGTGAGGGTGATGTATTGTTTGGCTTGATGGAGCCACAGGGTCATTAGTACCTGGGCGTCTGTCTCTTAGGCCCTGTTCTCACGGCAACACAAAAAGGTGCAAACGCGGAAAAATTCCCGCGGTTGCACTATATCATGTACATGAAAACAGCAAACGCAGGCATGAAACCGCAAGTTTTTGAGATCACGTCCCAGGGAGGATTTTTTGGAAAACACAACGGTTTTTGTTTCGTGTGAACACCGAAACCATTTCCCCTGGTAACGCTGACGTCACGGCTCCACTTCACGTATGCATAGTCTATAACATTTGCTGTCCATACCCACACGCGAGTTATAAAGTTAGAAGACAACATAACGTGCAGGGCTTAAATAGGCCTATAACACTCGCCAATTTAGTCTGTAGTCTATTAGTAAGTTATTGATACCATGCACCCGCCACTTTGTCTGGGGAAAGATTTGTGCTCTGCCGCTTTTTCTAGCAAAATAAACTTGTGTACACGGCTCTCTCTACATTAAAAAACACTATCCATAGTTCAGCGTGCAGCGGTTAAGTTACTGTTCAACAAAAGGAGCATTAAGGCTACGGCTTCACAGTAAAAGCATGTCACTGGCTAAACATTAATAGCATTTCACTGGACAAACGTGAGTTGACTTTTATCTTGAAGTACGCCTAACAGGAAAAGTAGCCTCTCACAAAGCCCCTTCACTATCAGCATGTCTTCTGTTTTCACGTGTTCAATGCGGTGAAATAAGAGGACAGAAAGCTTGTCATTTACAATACTTGTAACCCCAAGCTTACACCAACCACTTTATGAACTTTAGTGGCATTAATTTTCGGTTTCAGTAAGGTTTTATGCATCAAATTGTACCGGAAAAGCTATCTACTACTACCTTGTACCGCCAACTGCTGGCCTGGCATGCTTACTACATCGATTGCGTCCCGTTTCCTCTGAAAACATGTGCACGGGTGAAGATGTCAGATAAAATTGTGTCTGAACGGGGTTTTAAAAAAAAAAAAAAAAAAAAACGGGAAAACTGTCACGTTTTCACCGTGAGAACAGGGCCTTAGATGTACACTGACTCTAACAAACAGCCAAGGAGCAGTGAACTTTGGACCTTCTCAGAGCACATGTGGGCTATTTCCCTCATTACTGTGAAGCATAACTGGCCTCAGCCTGTTTCAGCTCGACACACACACACACACACACACACACACACACACACACACACACACACACACACACACACACACACACACACACACACACACACACACACACACACACAGCTGACAGAAGAAGCAGACAGACACATCTCTACACTGATGTATGTCCTCATTTTCGGAATGATGTTTCTGAGACATCCAATGGATAGCTGGATAGTCCCCCCCCCTCCCTCCTCCAGCCCCTCCAGGGAGCTGAGTGATCTGAGAGCTGGATGTGAGGGAGGGTGTGGACCCCCGCGGGGCAGCCAGCCACTGCTGTCTCCACTCAGCTAGCTGCCATGTATCTCTGCATGCTGCCTTGTTTAGGGCTTTCATCTGCAGGGCCAGCCAGCCAGAGAGCACACTGCTGGAAGAATCAGCTTGTGGCTTGCCAAGCTCCAATAACTGTTTGTATAAAAAACAGAAGGATCAAATGAACCCATGCGTCTAATGTATTCTGGCTGTATTTGAGTCAGTGCCACACCCATATTTGCCAGTCCTATGCCCTCTCCACTATTGCTTATTTTGCTCCCATTCAGCGTATCTCTTTGTCTCGATTCCAGACAGCGATGAGTGTTCTTTATTGAGCGAGGCCTGACATTATGTTAAGCTGATTGTCCATCACATGAATATTGGCTTTGGCCCCCAAGCTCTGACTTGAACTCAAAGCATTGATTTGCATTTATTGTCCATCACAGAGAGGGTCCAAGTCTCAGCACAAAATATACACTCATGACGTGTTTGACTGGAGAAATATGTTTGTCCTTCCTATAGGTGGCTGGAGGATAGCACAGGAGATACCCAACTATAACTGAATGTACATGTGGTAAGGGCTGTCCTATATAAAATTGACACTTCTAAATATATATCGTGATATTTATGGTTGTGATAGTATTGTCAGCTCCATGATTTAAAAAAAGTTTTATTTGCAATTTTTTAGACGGGTTGTAAACTATGAAAAACCTGATTTAAATGTTCCTCTTCTCTATATGTTGTTAGACATCCACAGCTTTTCCGCTTTTCGGCTAACTTAGGAAATGGCCAAACATAATGCCAGACATAATGTGTATTGTTTGGTTTGACTTTTTATCTGTGTGCCACCACACAGATAAAAGTCCGTAAGTCCTTCACTGTCATTGAAGTTTTGGTGACCATTTTGTCACTCTGGAACTTCTTTTAAAATGTCTGATATTTCAGTTACACAAGTTCATATTGTGTGTGACATGAATTATTATTATTTACTTGCACAGTTTGCCACCAGCATCTCTTTTGTAATGTTGAGATTCATTTGGCCGAGGAATAGTCTGCAGTAGCTTTCACTCTGTCAGTGTAAAGCTACCAAGCATGAAGTTATCATCACAATGCTCCCAAGTGTAAGATCCTTTGTAAGTGATGTAAAGGCTCTCATTGACATAAGACAAGGCTTCACACGTCAGACCAGTGTGAGAGCTGCTGCTCTATTGTGCAACAAAATAGTGAGTCAACCCCTCCAATTATAAAACAGCTTTAGGCTACAACAATGCCTTGCATTTTAGTTACTTCCAACAGAAGCAATTTTCCCTTGTCATTGCAAATGGAGGGAATGATTTGCTTGGCCAGTGTTATGTGTAAGAGTTTATTTGTTCCACATCTCCATTTGCATAAATGTACTTTTCAGAGGCAGTTCAAGACTTGGCTTAAGGGGGCGCTCTGCGGCGTAGTGGGTATAGCGCGTACCATTGTGGCTGAGGCCTTGTTGCATTGGTCGCGGGTTTGAATCCGACCCCGGTACCTTTACTGCATGTCATCCCCCTTCTCTCTCCCCAGTTCCATTTTATCTCTCTGATCGTCACCTCCCAATAACAGGTACCTAAAAAATATATCTTTAAAAAACTTTGCTTAAGCTGCTGAGTTGGAAAACGGGCGGACTGCTAGTGATCATTTAGAACATAGAGAAGTGAGTGGTACCACACTATCCAAACCATAGAGGGCTCGGTATCGTCAAGGACCTCGCGATACAATACGTATCACGATACACTGGTCACGATACGATATATCACGATATATCATGATATATTGCATATCACGATATATTGCGATATTCCATATACAAGTTGCCTAGTCAAACATAACAGCACATTATATTGATAATTGCACAGACAAATAAAGTCAGAACTGTTTCATTCACAACTTCCTTTACTATTTTTCTTCCTTTCTTTCTTCCTGTTGGTTTTGGCAAATGATCAAACACTGCTGCAGCTGCCATAACATCAAAATAACAAATGCAATTCACTCTTGTACTAACTGTACAGGACACACTGAAATTGAAAACACATCAGTGTGCTTTTGTGACACATTGAATCTTAAGTATTCTTATAAACAAAATTGATCTAACTTCAACAGTCAGTATCCTAGAGGCTCAGGCCTCACAGCAGACATGGGTTTGAATCTGACCCGTGGTTGTTCTCTGCATTTCATTCCCTCTCTGCCCTCTTTCATATCTGTCTCTCTGCACTGTCAATAAAGCCTGGGTTAGCTCATGGATACAAATAGTTATGGCATTATCATGACCTTCTCTTGGCATCACTGCAGTTATCTTTAATTTAATTTTTTTTTTTACTCAATTCAGGTTGATATTCAATCCTGTATTATTAGTGATTAGTACAAGCAGCTCATCATCTGTGGGACCATGTCCCTCCCATCTGTCCCCACCCTTGTTTAGGATTCATTTGTTGCCATGGAAATGATCTGGGATGGTATGTTCTCACTCTAACTGCACATTGAATGTCTTCTGTGTGCGTAAGTACACACAGAGTATTAATGTTTTTTTAACTACAGGCAGCACTTCCCCCCAGTGTGTTAACAAAGAGCTTCCTGGTGAACTGGGAGTTTAAAAACACACACAACACACAGAGACACACACACACACACACATGGTGGTTGGTAGAAAAAAAACACGCATTACAGGATGAGATCACAGAGCTGAAATAAAAGCTGTTTGCCTCTCTCCACCCAGGTCAGGCGCTTAACAAAGCTAAATAATCACACAGGCAGGTGTTCCAGAGCCCTTGTTATTTATTAAAAGCTAAATCTTGTAGTGCAGCAGTGATGTCACAATACTGCATCACAGAGCCAACCATATGGGTACTAATGTCATCATGCTGTCTCACAAGAGAGGAAAGCAAGTGAAATGCAGGAGCAAAAAGCACTTTCCTTCCCTAAATTGGCTTGAATAACGGCATGTATGTGATAGCATACATTGATGCACAAGGAATGTGACATTATGACTTAGATGAACTGGTTATACATCACATGTCAATATATGAATAGATCTCTTTGGTGTTGCTGGACAGATTATTTGATATACATAGGACATATAATGAGTAAAATCAACTTTGCCAACTGGTAAATTGTATTAATTTTGTTCTATTACAAATGACCTTTGATATCAATGTTTCGTTAGCTAAGTGTATTTATACTTGCTTCAGGCGAGACCCTAGATTTTTAACCTTATAGATATAATTACTAAACTTTGCCTGGTGATTACTTACATTAGAGCAATTCTTTTTTGCATACATTTTATTTTTTATTTATTTTTTTATTTTAGTTTGTCTAAATATGCACATTTGGTTTGGTTCCATGGTTCACACAACATAGTCCAGATCATTCCCCGAGCATTAAACAGATGACAGTTTATCACTGGACAGTTAAAGACAACATAATTACTGATCATTGCATCAGAGCAAGCCTGTACTACTACTACTACTACTGTATGTGCACAGGTATGAATATGTGTATGTAAAGAGAAGACAGGGTGGATTCTCTCTGTGAGCCAGTGTTGGTCTCCTGACTATTTGTCTCTAATGAGATCAGCGGAGACTCCTTTGTTTCTATGGCGACACCTTCCAGTCATCTCCGCTGTGGCTTCCCCTTCTCATCCCTCGCTCTCTCCCTCCGTCTCTGTGCATCCTTCATATCCCTCCTGTTCGCCTACCGTCACACTCGCACTGCTTTACTCAGCAAAATAGACATCTTCCTCAGGGATGTATGAATGTATGAGTGGGAAAGTGTATTCTAGTGGCAGAGACTACTGTGTAGTGCAGTGTGCTGTAGGGTCAACATGAGATGAGAAAAGAAACACCATTATAAACAGATATCAGTTGTATGTTCAGATGAGCAGGAACAATAACAGCTGTTACTGCCACCCATAGGACAAGATAACCACAACATGCTTCGTAGTTGATAGGGTTGTTGCTCAATTCAATAGTGAATACACCAATACATAAGGTTGTAGAAAAACAGCATTGTCTGTTACATACTTGTGGAAGTTAGTTTCATGAAATGTTGAAACTGTGAACTATGCAATGTAACTTGAACACAGAAGCCCCTTTTACACAGCCAGTGAAAGCCGGGAATATGCCGGAATTTCGGCCCTCCGCCCTGCTGTATAAATGCGACCGTTGCGGAACGGGGGAAGAAAGGTGGGAGAGATTGTTCTGGGAATTTTACTACCTCGGGGGGTGATAAGTATTTATCACCAAATAAAAAGAACATGTATAATCTAGCTGGTCATAAGGTCCGCTGCTCAATCCAAACCACCACGCTTCTTTTTCCAGAGTTTATGTGTGTATTTCTGCCCGTTGTACAATGAAGTGGGAAAGCTATTGCTATGCTAAGCTAGGCTGCGACCAGAGCACCGCAGCTATTATTATTCTAAGTCTGAGCGTATATCCACACTTTATTTCTGTCTACAGTAACGTGAATTCACACACTGTGTGTGTGTGGTGTGTGTGTGTGTGTGTGTGTGTGTGTGTGTGTGTGTGTGTGTGTGTGTGTGTGTGTGTGTCTGTGTCTGTCTGATTGGCAGATCGCTGCTCTCACAAAGAGACTCGCTCACAGCCAACCTGTCACACAAACACACACAGACACACAGGTGAAGCAGTGAGCGGAGTGATTTTGTCAGTTTGGTTAACAGTCCCAGAGATGTTGGACTCAGCGCGTAGCGAGATCAACCGGCAAATCACGGGGACAGTAAAATACGGCCCTCTTACTGCAAGCTCCAGCACTTCTGCTCTCAATTCACCAGCCAGTGTTGTTGTTGTAAAGCAGCTGACCGGCGCAGCGCTAAATGTTTACGTCACACCTGACGCTGTTTACAAGCACCTCTTTCATTCCGGAACGCTGTGTAAAAGGAGCTACTGATGCTCCAGCAGGCCGACCTTGCTTGGTTCTGTGTAAATAACACAGAAGCAAGCAACGCCGGCACATTGGAGTGATGTTGTTCCGTCAATATGCCACAATCTCTGTGTAAAAGGGGCTAGAGACTGTCTCCATTTCTTCAAATATGTTTTACATTTATTTATTAATTTAGCTACCCACTACGTCACGAAGTGGCCCATGTTTAACATTTATTTCTATGGGAAGGACGTTGTGCGTACCACAGCGTGTTACCTCATATAAACGGGAGGAGAAGCTGAACTGGTTTGCCATGACAGCCGGAGTAGTTATGTCAGGATCCTAACTTTATCAATCACGAGTCAAACGACAATATACTAAACAGTTCAATAAAACTTACCTCATCCATCATTGTAACCGGTCAATCACACCATCTGTTGTATCACTGTCTTGGCCGCGCTCACTCTGATATAGTGATAGCTTGTATTGCGGACACGAAGCAGCAAGCTGCAGTTCACTTTACCGTCACTGGCACCGAGAAGGAATTTGTGATGTAATAGAAATACAGAAATATGTATTCAATCATTTGGAGTGAGACATTCTTCATAATGAGTACTTTTATTTTGATGTAGATGATCAGACTGGGTGTGTGTGCTGTGCTCTGGTCATGTTTTGAAACTAACCAGCTAACATGAATAGAGACAAAATACATATGGCTCTGGAGTTTGGTGGAGGCCGGAGAGATAAGGGCCAAACTTATTCATTACAGGATCCATCTGTTACATCGCTGGCCTCAGGCACTTTCTATGTTTTGCGGGGCCTGGTCTATTTAATGTATGTATTAATCCCTGAAAGTTGTGTGGCAGACAGTGAAGAATACAGATCTTTAAATACCACTGTTTAAATACACCACTCATCTCCCTTCTTTAGTTTTCTGTGTGTGTTTATCTGCTTTGGTATTTCCATTATTAGTATGAATATGATTTTTATTTAATTAAGTAGTTTTTTGATGTTACTCTTTGTCCTTCCAACAGACCTTCTCAGAACATAAAAGTAAAGTGCAGTCAGAGCATAGCAACACATGCAGTGTTAATCTGATTTGTCACGAGTCTGAACTCTAGAACTGTCTTCTTCTCCTCCTCTCTGCTGCTGTGGGGTGATAATGTTCTTGGCACAGAGCCAGCCTCAAGTATGGTGCTGTCATGAATATTTAATTGAATACCAAATGTTAGGGTCAGTTAGAACGCAGAATGCAGCTTTACTGAAATCACAACAGAAGACTGGCTGGATCTAGGGATCCTTTTTCCCTGGGCGAAAATAAAAATGTCACTCAGTGAACACTGATGGCCAAATGCCCATTTAAAAAAAAATGGACCAAAGACATGGCTAGACGTTATTCACTATATCAAGGAAAGACCAGTGAACTGAGCTATACACTCTGATAATTAGTGCAGTGCTAAAAAATCTATATGGCAATATGTTGTGATATTTCTTTTGGTGATATCTGTATGATATCGCAGCTCCAAAAATTATATTATGTTCATGTTTTGTCACTTACGAACTGCATTTAAGCTGCTCATCCTACAGGCTTCCATACCTTTTTTGAAACAAAAATCTTAGTATTGACAGTGGTGGCAGAAGCATACTTTTTAGAATGTACTCTGCCAGAATAGTTTAACAAGAAGAAGAAACAGTTCCAGCAGCACCTTCACTCTTCAGCTAGAGATGCTGAGGGTACAGAAATCCTGGGTGGATGGATACATTGCAGTATGTCAAGAAATAGTTCCAGAGTGTAATCTCTGTTTTGCAGCTGCTGTTCACAGAAAATGTACTTGAGCACCTGCCATCATTCTACTTTTTTCACTGATGTGGAAACTTCAAAAATAATTTCAAGGCAGAACCACAGCTAGTCAAAAATGGCCATGATAATACCAAAGATATCATTTACCAGCAATCCACAGCACTGCAGGAAAGGGGGAAGTCCGCATCATTAGTGTATTTTTTTCTCACTTTGACCATCATTTGGTCCATTTCCCACACTTAAAATCAATACATGGACTTATAGACTCAC
The DNA here is from genome assembly GCA_026929865.2 of Hyperoplus lanceolatus. Taxonomy (NCBI): domain Eukaryota; kingdom Metazoa; phylum Chordata; class Actinopteri; order Uranoscopiformes; family Ammodytidae; genus Hyperoplus; species Hyperoplus lanceolatus. Next base: position 6,497,761 of record CM049397.1, read on the forward strand.
GTTCCTGGTCCACGTGTCTCCCCACGTGTCTCCCCACTTACACCACACCTGTAGTCAAATCTCAAAGAGCCTTTATATTCCGGTGCTCAGTGTCTTTGTTCAGTGAGATCATGAATTAAACAAGGGGAAGAAGCTCTTTGCGTGGCTGACTTGAAGGCACAGGATGTGGGCAGGGTGCTGCTGATGCCTCGCCTGGTCCACTCGCTCAGTTCTCATTTTCTGTTGAAGCTTTCTTCAGACATTTGACCAGGCTGGGATGCTAGGCTGTCTCTGTGTAACCAATGCAGTTTGATCATATATTTATCATGACAAGGCATATCATTCTCTTTATAGTCTCACGATTTTTACAGCATAACAATCGTACACAGCCTCTTTTAACATTTTCAGCAAACTGTGGAATATTGCAATACTTCTCAATATGAATCGTATCGCGATGTATCGTGATATATGCTATCGTAAACCATGTATAATGATGCGTTTCCTATCGTAGCATGAAGTCCTTGCCAATACCCAGCCCTAAATGCTTGTGTTATCGAAAAGTATCACCGTGGGAATTTTATGGCCAATGTTTCCTCTCGACACAGTGGGCTGTTTTCCACTTGAGCTGCTGGTAGTGGAGCTCCCAGGTTGGGCATGTGCAGGATGACACCGGCTGAGTGCGTAATGTTCTTTCCCACAGGCTTGAGTGAGGCAATGATCTAATTCAGCCCAGACTACATACTGCCTGCATGCGTCACTGAGTACATGGCCAGTGTACGGTGTGTGTGTGTGTGTGTTTTTACTGTGCAGCAGTAATTACATAGTAAGTGGACCTCCCCTGGAATGCAAAATAATGGACGTGTAATTCAATGTAGAATGAGTCGTTGGAAAAACTGGCAAATGTAATGCGACAATGAGCCGCATATTAAGAACCTGTGTACTAGGATAATGGAGTTGTGTGTAGAGAAAGCCTTCAGCAGGTGAAGCCCACTAAGAACCAGTTCTAATGGTGTGAGAAGGATGTGTTCGTTCTCTTGAAGTGCTAGAAGTAATAGACCGAGTTGGTGATGAAGCAGCTCGGCATAATGTCAGCACTACAGCCTGGTAACAATATGCACCCAGAGCAAACTCTAGTGACAATTTATGTAAATTATTTCTTTCATATGTTTTTTTAATTACAATTAAATTATTATTTGCCTTCTTAGTGATCAGTATTTCTATCAGCATCTGGATTTGAGACCATAAGCAAGTCAAAAATGATCCAGTCCAATTTTCCTACTGCCTGATTTTACTAATTAAATTTCCTCCAATTAAATTTTCATCTGAGATGATAATTATGTGGGGGACATCACTGTACCAGGCCAAGAAATAGTCCCACATTTATCCACTGTTAAACTAAACAAACAAAAAGACTTGCTATTATTGTGTGTTTAGACAGAACACTGGCCAAATGTTAGCGTCAGAATGACTTCACACAGTGGATTTGCCCTGGCTGCAGACAACTGGTTCATAGCCAGATGCACAAGTTCAAGATGTTTCAGTGTGGGCATATTATTTATTATTTTCTAAGATTATTTTTGGGCATTTTTACTGTATTAAAAATTGTACTGTACTTTTTGCAAATTCTAACCCTGAAGGGTGCTTTAAAGCTCTTGATTGAACACATTCTAAAAAGTGTGGTTGACACCAAGTTCATAACTTCTTGTCAAACTTCAAGCAGACGGTACTGCCAGACCTTATTATGTTGAAATGTAAGGTCTGTGTACAATTTATGGAATGAAATATGAGTAGTTTTAAGGGAACCTCAGCCATCATCATCTAGCAAATGTCTGTGATGGTAGTTCAGTCGCGTAATTATTATAATGTATCCTGGTCCAACCAGACCATCGTACTTCATTTCATTTGTACAGAAGGTCTGGAAGTGCTGTAATTGGCAAACGTTCACTCACTTGAATGCGGGTGTCTGTTGAAGTTTAAAACTATTGATCTGCCCAGTGCCACTCTGGATTAGCCAACCAATCACATTACATTTGGTCAGACGTATGTCATGAGCCGCTTTCTGACGGTGCGTTTCAGTTGTACAGGGAAATAGGAAATTTCCGACTTCACTATATTGTAGTCCAGACCTGGGCCCGCCACATCCGGCCCGCTGGCTGTCTTCGACTGGCCCGCGTGAGGTCAATGGAAAATTAAGAATCAAACGTAAATAAGTTTAAATCATGCATGGAATACAACGGCATTGCTTTTATTTTGAAGGCGAGTTTATATTTCGCGCGAGCATATGCAGTTTACTGGTTGTAGGTTTATATGCCCATGGTTGTAAGTCGCAATTCAAAAAAAGGAGAAGAAGCTTGTATGTGCGCTGTTTAAGTGCGCTGCCGTGAGCTGCGCACTGAAAAAAAGTGTCTCAGAGCAAGCTACACAGTCAACCTCCACACTCGGGGATCGGCGCTCGGGGAAGGGGAAGGGGGGCGATAATATCAGACAGACAACCTGCTTGTACCTTGACTTGTCTGATATTATCGCCCCCCCCCCTTCCCACTCCCTGAGCGCCGATTCCCAACGAGTGCAGAGGTTGGCTGTGCGTGTGGCTCGCCCCTCTCGTACGTCTGTGTATGTGGATGTAGCAGGCTACGAGAGTGGTGCGCGATTGTAACGAGCGAACAAACAGGTCACGCAGGACACACCCCTTTATATTTTATATTTTAGTGCCTAATTTATTTATATTCATATTTCTGTAGAAAATCCAGCTCCCAGAAGGCTAAATGATGTCAGCCATTATCTCCAAATTATAGACTACAAGACATGCAGCACACACAGGAGACAGTTGTTTACAGAGCACACAAATCATCAGATTTAAACTTCCTCTCAAAGTTTACCAGATTGAGACATTTAACCTTAAAATGTAAATAATAGCCCAATAATAATAATAATCTAAATGTAATGGGGAGGAGTGGGGCAGGATCTGCTCGGTGGATTATTTTATCCTGTACAGAGGACAATACAAGTAATAGATAATAATGAACAAAAATTGTGTTGCAGTGTGGGATACTTATTTTTATTTGTTGTTATTTTCATTATTTTAAAGTCACTATAATGCAGGAAACAATGGCTTTGAAGCTCAAATTTTCTGGGGGTGAACCCCCAAACTCCTCACTTTGGTTTCGGAATAACAGGTCTCTAGGTTGGGAAGTATGGCCAAGGTTCCCCTGCTTCTTGCACGTTTTGTTCACAATTGCTATGGTAAATGTTGATTAAGTGGTATAATGTTGGCATCATGGCTTTTTATGGCTTTTTCTTTGCCATAACATTTACTGCAGCTTATCAAAACCATATAGGGGAAGGTGGGGTGATTTGTGCATTTTGGAAGTTGCAAAACCCCTTGTTTCTAGAAAACCGTGGAAGAAATTGGAAATGTGACCACATATTTAAGAAGAGCCATCCATTTGACTCATCCTGTAAAGAAGGAAGACACAAGGAATAAGATATAAGCACATTTAAGCTCAAAAAACTGTGTTTTGCCTTTCAAAGTAAAATTTCCATGATCAAGGTTTTTTGATTATTGTGTCTGAACAATTATAGACACGTTTGAAAACATTTGACACATGTTTTAGTGCTTTGGTGTGCTACACTTTGAGTCTATATAGTTAGCACAATGTCAACCCTAAATTGCTGCATCATGCCTATTATCCAAAATTCTGGGGATGGGGTGATTTGTGCGCAAGGGCCTGGGTGAGTTATAAGTAAGTAAGTAAGTAAAATGTATTTATAAAAGCACATTTATGACAGTTTGCACTGCCCAAAGTGCTGTACATAGTGCATTCAGTAGGTAAACAATGAAGGTAAAATAACAATAACCAAAATAAAAGACGTAAAGCCCATACATCCACATAAACACAGATAGTAGTGCAGAGGTAAGTAAGTAGTGCAGAGGTTAATGGGGAGGAAACACCAGGGTGTACATATGGGTTTTGAGCCTTGATTTAAAGGCAGAAATGTAGGTGGAATCACATTTGTCAGGTGGCAGTTGGTTCCACAAGCACGGAGCAACTAGTGCAAAGTACATTTCTGAGAGTTGTGCCAGTGGCATGGCTGTATACGCTGGTCACCAAAAGAAAGTGATTGTCTACAGTAGCTCAGAAGAGAGTGACATCTCAATTCCACTTAACGACACCACTGATGAGAGTTCAGATGGCCAGAAAGATGATGATGGTGACTTTGTGGGGTGATTTGTGCGACAAGACAACTTTTTTTCCGAAAGCTATATTTCTTAAACAGTTTATTCCAGATCCAAAGTTTTTATTGCCAGGGATGCACAACATCCTGAAATATATGTACATATTTGAGTTGGAGACATAACTGTCAAGGCCTCACTTTAAAATCACTTTGAGTAAAAAGTTGCACAAATCACCCCACCTTCCCCTACTTTACTTCTTTTTATAAAAAGATACGACTAATATTGACCAGAATTGAGTTGAGCCTTTTGGTCCGGCCCTCCACAACAGTCCCTGATTTTGATGTGGCCCTTTGGGGAAATTAATTGCCCACCCCTGTTGTAGTCTATGGATCTACCGGTACGTGGCAACGGTAACTAGCTAGAGCCTAACGTTTAGTTATTTGGATGAGAAAGGTTGTAGGCGTCCATACTTTCCCGAGCAGATGCACTGGAACACAGACAGGTCGGAACTCGGAACTACCAAGTCGGAAATTTCCGAGTTCTGAGTATAAAGGAACGCAGCATTCAACTGAAACTGGAGCGCGACTTCGACGTCATCGTTCTCAGCCACTCGCTCTGATCGCTGATTGGACCGCCAAAAATTTGGACGAGCAGAATCCCACTAACACACCCCACCCCCAGACTGACTACTGAAGTGAAATGAAAATTGAGCGGAAGTAGGTAGGCGGGCGGAGCCAGGCTAATTATAATGACCTATTAAATATAATATGGTTTATTTTATTAATATTTATTTATTTGGATATTTTTTCACAATTTAGATTACAATGGTGGATAATCTTGAGAATTACAAATTCTCTTTGAATTATTATGCTTTACTTTCATAATATCAGTGGCGTAATTGGTCTGGAAGCAACTTTGACAATAATAGTGTTTATCGTGATTGTTTCTTGGAAAACATATAGTCCAACAAAATTTGTTACAGGCCTATGTGCTGGCAGCGGTTTGGCCTCCCTTTGCTTCCTGCTGCCATCCATCTTGGCAGCTTGGTTTGCAGTTGTACGAAACAGATGAAACATTTGAGGGGGCACGGCATGGTCTGATGAGCAGAGCAAAATAAATGCATGAACAGTTTACTTTATGTGGCAGTGTGCGTGGTGGAGCTAGCTCAGTGAGAGGAGGAACAGTATTCCCCATACAGCCCTCTTCATGAGCTGCAAACAAACAGCTTTTTACTAATTGATAATGGAGCTAATTTGTTTGACTTACACATTTCTTTCATGTCATCTGAGTATACATATACATATGCAAGCTGAATGCATTATGAGGCTGCCCCCAGGCTCATACTTAAACTGTTGAATTTATAAAGGCAAATCCTCCTCAAAACTACATATTTGTGTAATCTTTCACATAATTACCAATACAGATATTTGACCATTTGTTCTCACATGTCCCATAGCCTATACTATCTAATTCTCTAAGGGTTACCTGATTTCCTGTACATTATGAGTACATTTACATTAACACTCAGGATAACACTCTTGTGTTGGGAATATTGTAGGATAATGGTTTTTTACTTTGTTATTTAAGAAGTATCTATATTTGTCAGTTCTAATCACAAGAGTATAAGTGTCTCTACATGTTAGTCTTTTGTCAAGATAATAGTTTTTCCCGATTTAAATAATGCTTGAAGCCCATCTAAAAATACACTTGTTTTTTCTACTACAATATTAGGAATCATCTTAATCACTTGACCTGTGCTCTCTTTTGTAAGGCCTCTGAAGTACAGAAAGGCGTAATATTTGTTTTACCTTGTGGGAACAAGTTATTTAGCTTGTGCATAATATATAATGTATTACAAATTAATATGCATCTCTAATGACTTCTTATCCACACATCCAGCATATAATAGAGAGAACTCAGCTCATCAAGTTTTATATGCACCTGTAATGGCAGACAATGAAACTCTTGCTGCTCTTGCACATAGACAAGGGAACAATACAGATTAAGTGTGGGTGGTAGCGGCAGATAGGGTGGAAGCTACAGAAAAAGCTATTAAGAAGTGGGACATTTTTAAATACATTTTTGCTTGATGGTGTATCTTTTTTTCTTGCAAAAGATTCTTTCCACATGCGGCTAATCATATCATTTGATTGCATCAAACAAATGATGTTATATTAGTTTTTCTTCTCCTGATACACACATAGACATACAGTATGTCCCCTGATGCACTTCATCTGGCTAAATGAGTCACCAAATTGGCACCACTGACTATTAGTAGCAGGCTAGTTAGCTAATGGGCTATTCAGCATTAAACATTAAAGCAATTATATACACAGTGAATGGAGATTTGTTATGTTGTCTCAATCTAAGATTTTGAAATAATAAAATAAATTGAGAATATGTAAAGGGATGTGACACAACCCACTATAAACAAAGTGAAACAAAACTGAGACGTCTAAAAAGTGAACAACGTGTGGAGAGTTGAGAGAGTTGTAACTCTTATGATCATGTTGATTAGCAGTGTAAAGTCTCTACAGTTGTAACTGTGCAGCAGGCATGCTTCCAGTCTTTGTTAACAAAGTTATTCGCAAACTTTATGATCCATGGTGACTGATCAAAATATTTTTTTTAATCCAGTGCTGAACTTGAGATGAATAAAAAATATAAAAAGTGTAAATTGTCAGTCAGTATCAATTAATTTGTTTTCTGTCAGTTTGGATCAAAACGGTTCATCTCTAGTAGCTGTTGAGAGTCTGAATGAAGTATAAAGCAGAGACAGTCTGGGGAGATGGTTTGCTACACATATATGGTTGGTGATTTATTTTTCAGACAGATGCCAGATCATTAGCATTTTATACTTCAGGGAATCATTACATCTCTCTCTGTCAATCATAGGGCTCAACAGTGCGGTTCGAGAAGTAAAAATCCCATTGAGGTTCTCCATTGCGGATTTTATTATAAACCATAATGTCATAACCATCCAAGGTAGACTAATCGTGAGCTACCCGAGTGTGACACAATGATATATGCTTCTGTGGATGACAAACGCTTGCATGATATCATCCTAGTTTCAAGAAAAACATAGTTCATCTGCAATCTCAGGGAGAATAACTACACTACCCATGATCCTCGAGGCCCATCGTCATCTCTGATTTCCGGAGATCGCTGTTACCATGGAATTGTTTAAAACGTGCGTGAAATTCAGCTTTCCGGTGGCAGCCATTAAAAAAGAGTAGAAAAAAAGAAGCTTGGCTGTCAGTGCTAAAGGTGTAGTAAACTTTCGTATTCTTTTGGTTACAGTGAAACAGCAGATCAGTAATGATACATGTAGAAAGAATATCTGTGTTCATTTAGAAATAAGCAAGCTAAACAATCACTCTGAAGGAAAAGCTCGGGAATCGCAATGGATGGATTGTGGCATGAGTGGTTCATTCGCTCCCAGAAAAAATATATGTACACAGTCGTGATTCTGGAGAACCCTTGTTGTCAAGATTCTCTGATTGGTCCGTTCCTCTCTCCTGTCCTCTGATTGGTCCGTTCCCTCTTCTCTACTCTGATTGGTCCGTTGCCTCTTCTCTACTTTTATTGGTCAGAGAAGAGAAGAGAATTGGTACTTTTCCAATAGGATGATGGTAATGATTTCCGAGGAACATTTTGGGATATTGAATCCAACTTTTAATAACCTTTAAATCTTTTACACCATATGTACACAGCTCATGTGGGGAAAATAGCAAGCAGTGTGAGTGCTGACTGCAGGTCAACCATGTTTGTTGTGTATAAATACCTTTTTATAGCGTGTTTAAAGCTGTATTGATTTAGAATAGAAGGCTATAAAAGCCTGTGTATGAACTGTTACAATTGTTAATATCACAGGCATCCAGTATATCTACATTGGTCCAGTCTGTACTGTGGTGTTGTAATAAGCAATGCAGTGGTACCATGTGCCTGAGTTCACCAGGTGGAACTGCTGTTGTCTCATTTGTTTTCAGTTTGTTAACCACCCAACAGATTAAACTGATGCTTAAAATGCTACATGTAGCACTACAGCTACAGTGTAAAGCCCCTGTAACCTTGAGTCCATGCTGTTGTTGTGTGTGCAGGATCCTGGCCACTGTGGGGGCTGACTTTGATCTAAGAACACTGAGGGCAGTGAGAGTACTACGTCCGCTCAAACTGGTCTCCGGCATTCCAAGTAAGTTCTCTTCACATTTGTATCTGTTATGACAATTATTGTTAACTACTATCACAGAATACCGCAGCACTTTCAAAGAGATCCTAGGATAAAGTGAGGACGAAGTTAGCCTGGCATAGCATACAGACTAAAGCTATTGGCAAATTTTAAATCAACTATTCCTTTAAAGGAAAACATTTCTGATCAGATACGCCTGTGTTTGTAGTAAATACAGTCAATTCACCCTATAAGCACCTAGGTTGTATGAAAGAAAACAGTGTAGTCCGTCCCACAGTGCCTCCATGTACCAGAATGCCTTGTACTGTATGTAAGGAAATGTTGAAACACACAGCAGACATTTTGACATGTCATAGCAGGAATAGCAGAGGTGTTATTCGTCACAAAAATGATGGCTGCATTCATATTACACTAACACCATTGTCAATGCTATTTATTATACCTGTGCCCTGTTAGAATATATCAGCAAGTGACTGAAGTGAATAACTTGGCTTTGACCTTCTTTCTCTACCCCCATGTGTTCTGACTTACACCTAGCAATCAGTCAAACAGTGTGCTGTGTGTGTCTTTTGTGCCTCAGGTCTTCAGGTGGTGTTGAAGTCCATCATGAAGGCCATGGTTCCTCTGCTGCAGATCGGCCTGCTGCTCTTCTTTGCCATCCTCATGTTCGCCATCATCGGCCTGGACTTCTACATGGGCAAGTTCCACCGCACCTGCTTCAGGACAGACACAGGTAAACAAGAGGAGAACCAGGGGGTCCACAGGTTCTAGGTGTTGGCTTGGGCCTGAGTTAATATGGAACCTTAGAGGCTGTTTACACGACAATGTTTTCAACTTAAAGACCTACTTCACCGGTGATATGAAGGTGTAATGAACTCTGAGATCCTATGTAGTATATGTGTGCAAAATGTTTAGAAATCGGTTCATCCCGGGGGCGCCCTTATCTCAGTTGGTAGGGCGTCCCCCCCCCGGGCCGGGCCCAGCAGCAGACCCGGGTTCGATTCCCGCCTGCGTTCGTTCTCTGCATGTCACTCCCCTCTTTGCCCCATTTCACCTCTGTCTCTCTGCACTGTCAATAAAGCATAAAATTGCCCAAAACATATCTTAAAAAAAAGAAAAGAAATAGGTTCATCCTAGCCTGAGAAAAGGCAGAAAGAGTTTTTTATGGTCTCACTGTCAACACAACCGCAGTGTTGCTATGTTAACTAGCAAAGATGGTCGCTGTGGAAACGATGACATCATGGCTCCTCTTCGCATATGCAGAGCCTATTAGCCCTACAGTAGCGTTCAAATAGACACGCGCGAGTTTAACCCATTGATGACTATGGCAATCTACGATGCATGTCCTTAATGCCTGAGGGTTTTCTGAAAAAATAGTACGAATTGTCAAGTCTACCAAAACCTTAATATCTAAGCCTGTGTAGCACATAGAAACATGAAATAAAATACATTTAAAAGTTAAGGTTCACAGGTTTTATTTAAACATGCTCCCTTAGCGCTTACACACCAACAAATATTTCTAAAAATCGTCAAAATGACATGAATTAGAAAATTATTAAATATTGTTAATAAATAGATGCAATGTGTTGTGTGATTTTCGCCAGTAGTCTATAGTAGACCGTGATTCTGCGCACCAAACGCCACTAACTGTTCTGTCGCCGACATAGCCGGCGTATTTTTTTTATTATTTTGTTTTATTTTATTTTTTTGATTGACGTGATTTTCGGCAAACCACACAACTTTTGGGTGGTCACGTGGTCTTAAAAAAATCAACAAAACCCACCTCATGTGTATTTGAACCAATGACGGTGCATTCTATGCTGGGAATGCCATGAAAATTAGATAAAGTAATAATGCTGCGCGACGCAGCATCAGGCAGGAGAGCCAATGTGGCATCGCGCAGCAGCCGTCATCAATGGGTTAAAGGACAACATAAAGAGAGTAGCGGATTACAGAGCTGTGTTTGTGTTATTATCTCTGATAAGTTTATTAATGCTCCTACAACAAAGTGTAGATTTGCTGCACCATTACTGTAATCAACAGAGAGGGATTGTTTAAATTAGCCAAATTTTACCGGAAGTGCTTTCTACTTCAGTGTTTTACCTACTGACTTGGCGTAGTACAACATTTGAGGTCAATTTTGTGGATCCATGAGTTTGTGGAGTGTATTCAAAAACTTTTTTAAAAAGAAAAAGGAAAAACTTTTCCTTTTTTATCAAACGTTGTCGTGTTAATGTAAGGCAAAGGGTTGAACTCTAATCATGTGGATACAATCAGGAAATGACACCCATGTGTATTATTGTAGTCATCCATAATGCATCGGATGGAATGTTTTGCTATATTTCAGCACGAGAGGTACTTTCACATAATACCTCCCCAGCCTTCTCTATAAATACCTCAGCATGTTGTGTATGTTTGTGTGTGTGTGTGTGTGTGTGTGTGTGTGTGTGTGTGTGTGTGTGTGTGCGTGTGGCTGTAGGCGCTCAGGCAGCAGATTTCCCCTGTGGTCTTGAGGCTCCGGCGAGGACCTGCGGCAACGGCACGGTCTGTCAGGATTACTGGATCGGACCCAGTTATGGCATCACCAACTTTGACAACATCCTCTTCGCTGTTCTCACTGTGTTCCAGTGCATCACCATGGAGGGATGGGTGGACATCCTCTACAACGTAAGTCCAGTGTAGATTGTATATACAGTATATGAACAAGCCACCCAAGCCCATCTACCTTTTTAATTTGAAAGTTGGTCAGACCTGCGTAGTTTGCTGACTCTGAAGTTGCAATTCCTTTGCTCACCTTTTTAGTTCAATCTTAGGTTAGTGGCTGAGAGTACCAAACGCACATTTAACATGAAAGCACCCGCAGAGAATGTTTAACTCGAAATTAAAATATTTATTCAACTATAAACTCCGGTTGACGTCCCAGTAAAACAAAAGAAAATCTAAACCATGGTGCTATTTATGAGGGCAAAAATAATGATCTAATGCAGTATAAAATGGAGAATTAATGCAGTCAGATCTCCCCATCCAACCTGCCAGCAAAACATTTTTTTTCCTCCAGTACATAAGGGCTTCCTATAGGACATACCTATTTACCAGATAAGAGACTAAAATCGCCAGATCCACTAAGAATGGATTGTGCGCGATAATAGCTCCATGACTTGCGGTGAAATAGCGGACGCAATCTGCCCAGTTTTACTCAGTTTTAATTATATACTGGTGATAACACACGCACAGAGTTTGGCAGCTGGGTCTGTTTGCCCTCGTTTTGTGTATACGTGAGTAAGTGGGCAGACACTCGGCGAAAAAAAATAAAAAATGTATCTTACAGTAAAGAGAGAAAGACGGAGCCGCTGCTTTTTTGTATTACTGAAAAACAACCTCAATACGGACATTCTCATCCCACTTCTGTGCTGGAGTATGTGATGCAACATTTTGAGTATTTTATCCACGTGGAGCTGAAGGAGAAGGGGTCGTGGATCCTCATCATTAACTTGACTTGCTTTTTACCGTGCGCTTTTGCGCTTTACGCACGGGGCTACAGATAACTCATTACAGTTTTTTCCGATCGCTAAAGAACAGTAGCCTGGTGCTACCAGACCATCTTACTTCATTTCATTTGTACAGAGGGTCTGGCAGTGCTGTAATTGGCAAACGTTCACTCATGGAGGCGGGTGTCTGCTAAAGTTTAAAACTATTGGATCTGCCCAGTGCCACTCTGGATTAGCCAACCAATTGCATAACGTTTGGTCGTCACGTGTGTCATGAGCCGGCTTCTGGCAACTGAAACTGGAGCGTGACTTCGACGTCATCGTTCTCAGCCACTCGCTCTGTTCGCTGATTGGACCGGCTATCGAATCTCCGGCAAAACTGGGAAATGGGCTGTACACCCAGACTGACTACTGAAGGGAAAATAAAATTTGGCCGGAAGTAGGCGGGCGGGCGGAGCCAGGCTAAAAGAACAGTGGGCACAACTGAAACCACATGTGCAAAACTCTTAACACAGTGTTCATCACTAAAACTCATTTGTGCAATTCAGTTAATTTCACCTCCAAAAATCACTCACAGCAACAAAACTCTTCATACATGTCTCAAAACAAGCTCACTGGTGCAAAACACTGGCAACATGTTACAATGAAAAACACACATTGACACACACAACACACAGACCTAAAAAACACTAACAACAAGCAGCAAAATATAAAAGATGAACTTTTGATATTTAAAGTCAAATCTTTGAAGTTTAAATGATCCGAGTGATTTCACATATACATGTAAAACAATATTTCATAAGAAAATAAGATGAAATTTGATGACTGTAGTGTACCATATGACAAGAAGGAATGACAAACACAGCAATGTGGTGCTATACAGTATCTTTTATTTTTTTCTAAAAAATAAAACTTTGCAACAAAAACTCCTGTAGTTTCAGGGCTGTAAAAATCAAACAAAAAAAACTTAAATTGTGTCACTTTCAAAGTATCTAATCCTGCCTATTGTGGTAGATTTGAATAGCCTCTATTCACCAGAGTTGCTGAGCGTGTATATCTAAAGGTTGGGGTCACTGGTAAAGAGACGAAAACATGTATGTAAGGGTTTGTTATTGGGACTTGTTGTGATGAAACGATCTGTCTATTAGTAGAAAAATAAGACACATGATACACCCCACACACAGATATAAACGAGTCCTGTAACTTTAAGGAGAGTGTCATTGCGGCCTCAGCCTGCTGCTACTATGCTACTATGAAACCCTCTGTATGTCTGATGGAAGCTCCTGAAATAAACCTCTCTGAAACACAATGATGAAGTCCAGCCTGTTCGAGTCTTTGTCAGCCATGGGGAAGAATTCGGCTACTACAATTGGTGTCACGATGACGGATAAAATAACGGGAACATGATCTACCTGTACGCGGCGGGACTCATCTGTCGGAAAGAGAAATCCAGATGGACGCCGTAGTTGAAAGTTTCATGTCTGTCCCAGCATCTAAAAAATAACTGAAAGAACTGCGATGGGAGATAAGGTGTACTTGGCTGATAGTGCTCTGTGTCAAGGTCAAGGGCACGGCAAGGAATGTCCGGTCTGGGGACTTCACAGAGGCTCCGTTATGACCAGGTATCCACGAAGTTCCGGTTATAAACAAAGAACCGTGTGCAGTTTTATTGACTAAGACTTTGGAAGAAAAGCTGGACTGGAAATCAAGCTTGTTACGTCGCTCTGTGCATTCATGTACGCTATGAAAAAGGGAAAAAGACTTTAGAAAAAGTGTCAAGTTTAGAGACCAACTTCAGTGTCATCGTAAATTCAGACTGCTCAGGGTTACTGCTCCCCGCGCTGTCACAAGTGCAAAGCTGAGGTCATGATGAAAGAGGAGGAGGCCACGCGCATACCAACCGAATGCCAACGCTGGGCCTTCCGGGGCTGCTAGCCACGGAATTCCACGTCTGGCGGAGTCTGCCAGGTATGAAATGGAGGACCATCCTCTGTGCCAAAGTTGGATGGACTACATCCCCCATGAGGGGGCTGATCATGCCTCAAAATATCTGAACTTGAGACTACTGAGAGACTCAGCTATCTTGCTATGCTGTCGTCTTGGCAGGGGGCTCCCTGCTCACTGTCTTAACATTATCATTGTTCAGTGTATGGTGCAGTTGCATTGTTGGTCCTAAAATGTAGTTTACTGCAGTAATGCTTACATCTATGCATTGTATTCTACATCACTCATAAAGAGTGTTTCTGTGTTTTGTTGGAGGTTTCTGTTGGGCCATTCAAATATGTTTGGTTACATCTTGTTTTTGTAGAAGAAGTTTCTTCTAAGAGGAGGAATGTGGTAGATTTGAATAGCCTCTATTCACCAGAGTTGCTGAGCGTGTATATCTAAAGGTTGGGGTCACTGGTAAAGAGACGAAAACAGTCTATGTAAGGGTTTGTTATTGGGACTTGTTGTGATGAAACGATCTGTCTATTAGTAGAAAAATAAGACACATGATACACCCCACGCACAGATATAAACGGGTCCTGTAACTTTAAGGAGAGTGCCACTGCTACTATGCTACTATGAAACCCTCTGTATGTCTGATGGAAGCTCCTGAAATAAACCTCTCTGAAACACAATGATGAAGTCCAGCCTGTTCGAGTCTTTGTCAGCCATGGGGAAGAATTCGGCTACTACACTATCTTCCTCATTGGGCAACATGTTTTCATCGACGTCGCAGCGTATATTCTCCCTTGCAAGACACAGAGGGAAATATCGACGGGCATGCCTTATCCACCCCTGGCAGTCCTCGGGAGACGTTTGCCCACAGGCGGCATTCATGGCCTCTAGCAAGGTCAGTTGGTCGTGTGGCAGGTGGTCATAGACCTTCCACCTCCAAGCAGAGAAGAATTCCTCTATGGGGTTGAGGAAAGGGGAGTGTGGGGGCAGGTAGAGGTTTGTCATCCTTAGATGTGCAGCAAACCACTCTCTCACTGCGATAGCGTGGTGGAAAGCTACATTGTCCCATACCACAACAAAAACAGGAGCATTCCTTCTTCTGCCTGCTGGCACAAGCTGATCATGTAGCTCATCTAGGAAGGAAATGAGCCTGGCTGTATTATAGGGGCCAATCAGGGGTTTGTGGAGCAGAACACCCTCGGTAGAAATAGCTGCGCACATTGTGATGTTGGCCCCTCGCTGGCCAGGGACATTCACCGTTGCTCTTTGCCCAATGACGTTTCTTCCCCTGTGGCGCGTTTTTGCTAGGTTGAAACCAGCCTCATCCACAAAAATGAAGGAATGGGCTGTCTGCCTGGCGTCAATCTCCATTGCACTCTGAAATACAGTAAATACACCATTTTACAGTTACAGTATTGTACAGTTAGATGTACCTGTATTCACATTACAGTACAGTTCATAGCTGCATATGTACCATTTAGACATCTTACCTGGACATATTGGTACCTGAGCAATTTCACCCGGTCACTGTTTCGCTCAAAGGGCACTTTGTACAGCTGCTTCATTCGTACCTGATGTTTGTTTAGGATTCTGGCAATTGTATTAGTGCTGACTGAATTGATATCTACAAAGATCTCATCTCATCAGTTTTATAGCATTGTTGGCAACAACCATGTCAACAATTGCTATTTCCTGCGCATCAGTAAATATTCTGCCTCTTCCTCCAGTGGGAGGCAATCTTTTGATCCTATTGTATAAAATAGAAAAATATCAATATTATAAAACACATTTAGCAAGAACAACTAAAAATGACTCTTTACATCGGCCTAGGCCTAGTTACAGGAATTCAGTTCATCATTTACTGTACTATAGGAATGCAGATCTTACATGTTGGTTTCCAGGAAAATTCGAACAATTGATGCCACTGTTGATCGTGTGATATTTGGTTGGACCCGTAAACCTGCCTCAGTCATTGAGAGACCATGGTTGACCACATGGTCAATAATGGTGGCCCTGATCTCATCAGAGACAGCAGCTCTTGCTCTTCCTTGTCCTCTTCCTCTACCTCTCCCTCTTTCTCTACCTCTCCCTCTTCCTCTTCCTGGTCCTCCTCGCATCATGACTCTCCCGGGCACCCTTCTCTGAACACCGACCTGTCTTTCTGGATGCATTTTTTCCCAAGAGATCTAAATTGTGAACCTGTCCCTTTTTATAGGTCCAACAGTAACTAGAAATTGTTATCAGCTGTGTATTTTATTTTATATATTGGTAATATTCTACTAAGATTTGCAATACATTTCAATATGGCTAATGCCGGAAGCCATCACTCTGTTTTGAATGTGCTCCTATGAGTTTTGAATACAGTGATACAAATTCTGCAACATGTGTGTAAGCATTTGGCAAAAACTGTAAAGAAAAAAAAAGAATTGTAATAGGCCTACTTTATTTTCAAGTTTTGTGCTTTTAGCTGAAATTCAATAAGCTTTTTTATTTTACATATCGGTAATATTCTTGGTAATATTCTCCTACGATTTCAACACATTTCGATAAGGTAAATGCATAAGCCCATATTTTGTTTTGTATAAGTTCCTAAGAGTTTTGAGCACAGTGTCTTAGCAATTGAACATTTTGCCAGAAATACTCAGTGTTTTGCAGGTTGTTGTTTATGAATGGGAGAAGAGTTCTTGAGTTTTGGTCAATGAGGTTTCTGAATGCATTTTGCGTGAAATGAATGAAAAATGAAACACAGTTTGGAACCCATGGACTTCTGTAGTGCACACTGTGTTAAGTGTTTTGCACATGAGGTTTTAGTTGTGCCCACTGTGCTTTAGCAAGCGGAAAAAACTGTAAGACAATCGGAACAGCCCACTTTTCCCCTTGCCTGTAGATTTCCTCCATAGTATAACTCAATACCTTTGACGGGGCTTTCTTAAGAGCAAAGTGAATTTTATCACATGGTTTTACCCAGACAAGTTATGAAGCAGTCTATGTATGTCAGTGTGAATTTAGAAGCTAGTGTGATCCTGTGTGCCGTTGCTGAGACTCCTGACTGCTCATTCCCCTCACACCCTTTTCCTCAGGGTGTGATTATAGGTGAGGATGACACACACACACACACACACACACACACACACACACACACACACACACACACACACACACACACACACACACACACACACACACACACACACACACACACACAACACACACACACACACACACACACACACACACACACACACACACACACACACACACACACACACACACACACACACACACACACAGCAGACTGACTGCATGCATGTAACAAAATAATTTTAAGGTTATATCATTCCAATGAAAAACAATTATGCAATAGGTTCGATTATTAAACAGCCATAGTGGGAAAAGAATGTGTGCTCAGCAGAAGAGAACATACACACAGAGTAGGAGAAAAAGGAAGGATCAATAGTAGTATTGTTGCTGAGAGCAAGTAAAGGCGTGGTAGATTGATGACACTTCTCTCATGTCAAATAATTGTTTCCCCACTCTAACAGTTACACAAGTATTACGCCCCGGCCCACACATCCTGCCTCTACCTCTGGATTGTGTCTGCGTCTGTTACTACTGCTTCTCTCTCTCTCTGTTGTTGGCCACACATGCAACGTCTCAGCTGCTGCTTCAGCGCTGCTCCTAAAAGACCAGTCTTTCTATATAGAGTTCTCCTTTAATAGACCTAAATACACACACACATAGACACATCACAAACTCTTCTAAAGATTAAATCCATTGTGTCAAACCCTGTTTTGTCACGACTAAATTGCCTGAAGTATTTTCATTAATACTGTGCACCTTTTGCCTGTCTGGATTAATATTTCCTACACACTTAATTAGGATTCATAGTTAACAATGTATGCATAACTTTGTTGTAACTGTAACTCATTGATAGGAGCCAATTCTGAAGCTCTACAACACCTTAATTTGCTGCATTGATTACATTTTTCTTTTGTGACTTGGGTGGCAAAAAGTCCCTCTTGTTTTAGTTCTGTTTTGGTCTGTTTTATGTAGTAGCAGTAGCATGTAGTGTACAGTGATTGTTTCACAGGTAATTAGGAAATGCTGGGTCATTGTTGTTGTCACTGAGGTTTGAGCTTATTTGTCTACAAAACAACACATGGACAGTGGATGAGTTTCAAACATTACAGGGAGGATGTTACAGGATGAGCTGTTATATGATGTGCCAGAGTTGACAGTTACACACCCACAACATGACGGTAAACAACTGGTTGTACTGAGCTGTGCTGTTGTGTGGAAAACATCACTGGGTCAACTGTCTGTGTAGGCCTCGGGGCCTCTGCATCGTCTGTAGTGTTCTTCAGCATTTTCTTTCCATTAGAACTCTTACTAATTTTCAGTCAGACATCTTTATATTCCATTAATGTCACAATCTTATGTCAGACAGCTCGGATGAATTGTATGTTGACATCATTTTGTATTAATAACTATTTTAGTACTGTTTTTAGAAGACCAAACAAGCACACCGAGACATTATTGAAGAGGAGATCTTGGTGTGCTTCCAAAGCAAACTTCGGCTTGGTCTATTTGTGGTGAGAACGTATTTTTGGACTAAACGAGTTCCCATAGCCTATGCATTATGGGATGATAAAGACGACCTACCTACTTCCTGGACATTGTTTCTGTAGTTTTCCAGCATGGAAATTCTGACCAATCCTAGAGCGGTTGAGGAACTACGTTATTGCTCCGCCCAAGTCACATCTGACCAATTGGCAATGAGTGACAAGAACATTCTCACATTGCATATGCTTCTGCATTTGGTTTCACCTCACCAACTGATTTGAACTAATCTGTTTACATTGTGATCAGTTCTGTCCAAACCCATTTTGTAAAATTAATGATCAGGCATCTACATTTATTGAAACTCTGTTTATAGATTCATTATAATCAGGACTATGATGACAATATCAATCTTCAAAATAAACGTTCAGCCTCATAGAAACAGATATGTAATAAAAGGTAACATATTCTCTAGTCTTTAGTCACACCGGGGACCCATATTAAACCCATAATATGTTAAAAAAACATTTTGTTGTGCTGCTGACATTAAAGTACAATGTGTCAAATTAATGTCCATTTGTCCTTAGTAGTAGGTACCGGATAACAAACAAAGATCATATAATGAAGACTGAAAATAGGGCTAGAATACTACTGTCACAACAATACGCTTTTTACAACCTTTTTTATTTAATTCCTGGGTGAGGGAAGTCACGTTAAGTTGTCTGGAAGAAAAGTGCAACATTCACTGCACTCTTTAGGAATCAAATGACCCATGTTGGCCCAATTATCTCTCTTATCGCTTTCGTTCAATACATACTCAACTCCTTGTAGCGTGGCATTCTGGTTGCTGGATTGAAAGTGGTCCTCATAGATTTTTCCCCCGTAGTTGAGACATCACAGATACACTTCACAATCCATCAAGTGCATCGGCCGGAAAATAACAAAATGAGATGGACACTGAAATACATAAAAAGTCAGATTTTCTTTTTTTTGCTCGCTTTCCTCACAAACAAACAATGGTAACAGAGTTCCTTTTTCTCAAATCTATGATACAGAATTGTCTTAGTGCACATGAGGGTATGTATGACCATGGTCTCACATCAACATCACTTAAGTTATCTAATCTATTGTTATTCCACAGTATACACTTTTCACATTTTAATTGAACTCAGTCAGTTTAGTGAAGCAGCAGTATCTCCTTAGGACAGTAGACAAGGAGAGCCTAACCCTTTACTTGACATACTTGGAACTATGGCGTGTTAATGCTGCCAACGTTGATCCAGTGGTATGGTATTTGTGAACCCTATCAATGATTATTCATAGGCTGATACAGTGTGGATGAAAGCAGTAATCTATTTGGGCAGTAGTTAGGACGCATTGCTCATATAATGTCACTAGAAGAGATTGGGAAAGGAGGAAAGTGTTTTTTTCTGGTGGTTGGACTATTGCTTCATTAATATTGAAAGATGGAACTGGAAGGTAGTTGTCTACCCTGGGGCTGAGTGGAGCTCCTTGTCCTCTTTCACATAACATATTGTCTTTTAATCCATTGTTAATACAAAAATATTGATTAGGCTTGAAGTACCAGACTGGAGTCAGTCACTATGTCTGGCCGTTAGCCCTGACACATGCTTCCTGTATATCCAAATGACCGACTAGACAGAATACACTGTA
Source organism: Hyperoplus lanceolatus (assembly GCA_026929865.2). Classification (NCBI taxonomy): domain Eukaryota; kingdom Metazoa; phylum Chordata; class Actinopteri; order Uranoscopiformes; family Ammodytidae; genus Hyperoplus; species Hyperoplus lanceolatus. Next base: position 6,517,769 of record CM049397.1, read on the forward strand.
TATTACACACATCTAGAAATAAGACGATTGGAGCATAACCATTATCACATTGATCAAGCATTAAACAGGAAAGTGTGGCAGGTGTGTGAATTGAAAACGTCATATTCATACTGTGTTGATTGTGCTTCCTTTTCTAAAAGTTTTCCCCCTTCCGACATCATCCCCTAAAATTAAAGACCTGTGCTCCGACCAGTATCAGCTGCTGTCGTCAAACACATAATGAATAATCCACTTTAGACCGAGATGTTAATCCAGAATTAGTCCATATAAAATAAGAGTGGGGGGTAAGAGATCAGTCCTTCATCCATCATTAGACAGCTCTTTTTCAGATGCCTTCTGGATCACTGACAGATTGGTAATGCGTACTGGCCGCACGGGGCCGAGGTTTGCTGTTTTGGGCTGAATATGATTGCTGGATGTTCTGATTTAATTGTCAAGGGGAGGAGTGACTGCTGTCTCATTTCCGGCCCCTGTGGGACATGGCTGTGTCCTCTCCATCCATCACAGGCTGAGCCGCCCCTCGTCTGTTTCTGCCAAAAGCTGGGACTCCCTGGTGGGGACAGAGGGCACAACTACCCACTGTCCATTTATATAAACCTATTCTACTACTATTGTTTTTTATTTTGTAACACATCATGGCTGCCTTTTTAAAGGTGTGGTAAGCGATTCTGGAGACTGTTTGTTGACAAAATCCTTTTTTGTCAAAATCAGTGAATATCTGCTCACAATCTGCTAGGATGAGATATTTACTCAACAAATATTCTCCAGAATCACTTACCACACCTTTAAGTCTTTCAGACAAAATTCACAAAATTAGACAAGCGGTCACTGCATCAATACCAAGTTCAACATATGTGTTTTCCCTGTGCCCACTTAAAATCAATTCAAATAAAATGACAGAATTTTATCTGATCAACCATAAAAACCTGGATGACATTATACAACACCTGAACTCCTCTTCCTGTTGCCTTGACATTCTGCCCACAGGCTTCTTTAAAACCGTTTTTAGCTGTATGGCCTCAGATGTTCTACAAATTGTAAACATGTCCCTTCGCACTGGTGTATTCCCACAGGCCCTGAAAACAGCAGTCATTAAACCACTCCTACAAAAGAACAATTTAGATACATCACTCATGAACAATTATAGGCCCATATCAAACCTTCCATTTCTAAGCAAAATCATTGAAAAAGTTCCTTATCAACAGCTAAATAACTACTTAGCAATGAACAACTGCTTTGATGTCTTCCAGTCAGGATTTCGACAACACCACAGCACTGAGACTGCTCTGGTTAAAGTCCTCAATGACATTCACTTAAAAACACAGACAGTGGGAAAAGTTCTGTCTTAGTTTTACTTGATATCAGTGCTGCTTTCGACACAGTTGACCACAACATATTACTAGATCGCCTTGCAAATTGGGTTGGACTTTCTGGAACTGTGCTAAGCTGGTTTGAATCCTACTTAAAGGACAGAGACTACTATGTGTCAATAGGCAATTTCACATCAGAGCGAACAAATATTGAATGTGGGGTTCCCCAAGGTTCCATTCTTGGGCCTCTTCTGTTTAACATCTACATGCTCCCACTGGCTCAGATTATGAATAAGAACAAATTATGCAGACGACACACAAATTTACATAACCATATCACCAGGTGACTATAGTCCAATTCAAACATTAAGTAAGTGCATTGAACAAATCAATGATTGGATGTGCCAAAATTTTCTTCAATTAAACGACAAAATTGAAGTAATTGTCTTTGGTGCCAAAGATGAACAATAAAAAGTCATTGCAGAGCTTAAATCTGTTATGATAGAAACCACACACCAAGCCAGAAATCTTGGTGTTGTCATAGACTCAGGCTTGAATTTCAAAAAAACACATTAAATCAATTCAGTCAATTCATCAAAGTCAGCTTATTATCACCTTAAAAACATATCAAGAATTAAAGGGCTTATGTCTCAGCAAGATTTAGAAAAACTTGTCCATGCATTTATCTTTAGTAGACTTGACTACTGTAACAGTGTCCTTGCAGGCCTTCCAAAAAAATCGATCAAACAGCTTCAGCTAATTCAGAACGCTGCTGCTCGAGTACTCACAAGGACCAAACAATTGGATCACATCATCCCAGTTCTGAGGTCTTTACACTGGCTTCCTGTCACTCAAAGAATTGATTTCAAAATATTGATGTTGGTTTATAAAGCCCTAAATGGTCTAGGGCCAAAATATATTACTGATCTGCTGATACGTTATGAGCCGTCCAGAGCCCTTAGGTCGTCTGGGACAGGTCTGCTTACAGTCCCCAGAGTTAGGACTAAACAAGGAGAAGCAGATTTTAGTTTTTATGCACCAAATCTCTGGAACAAACTCCCAGAGAACTTGAGGTCTGCTGCAACTCTCAGTTATTTTAAATCAAGTCTGAATAATTTTCTGTTTCCATTTTAACCTGAAATTTAAAGGCAATTTCACATCTGAGCGAACAAATATTGAATGCGGGGTTCCCCAAGGTTCCATTCTTAGGCCTCTTCTGTTTAACATCTACATGCTCCCACTGGCTCAGATTATGAATAAGAACAAATTATTAGGGCTGGCCCCAATGCCATTTTTCAGGCTTCGAGTATTCGTTGGTTTTTCCGAGCGAATATTCGGATATTCGTTCCAGAAAAACACACCATCAAACCAACATTAATAATGCCAATGTACCCACTGAAACCGAGTGTGTGAGCCAAGATAGCAAGCTGCGTAGTTTGTTGATGCTTTAATAACTTTAGAACGGTAGTAAATGTGTGTTGTGTATTTTAATCTTGCCCCTGTAAAGCACTTTGAGTGGCCTTGTGTCTGAATTATGCTATATAAATAAACTTGCCTTGCCTTGTCTTTCACTATGCCATCCAGTGTCCTCAGTGTTCCCCGAGGACTTCTCCAGCCCTTTTCCAGTGCTTGTCTGGGGCTCGTTAGGGTCAGTTGCATGAGTCCCCCCTTCTCTCAGTGACACACTAGCCTCTTACCTGTAAACAGGCCGACTTTCAGATGCTATCGGGCGTCGCTCTGGGGAGCAGGATGTTTACAAGGTGGCTAGGGGACAGCAACAACAACAAAGATGCAGTGCAGACCATTCACTGTCAACTTGTCATTCGCCACTGCTTCCAGCCCCTGTCCCTCCCATCTCTCCCCAATTTGCCTGCAGTTATATTGAGTGGAAGAACAAAACTGGCTCCTTGCAATAACTCTACTTTAAAATGAAAAAGATCACATTGTCGCAGTCTAGCGTAAACCTAGTATCTCCTTTCTTGCCCCCCATAATCGGTGATATTGGTAACACTGCATGTCTGTGTCTGTTTCTTTTTTCTTTTTAGTATTATTAACCAATGAAAATTATTAAAAAGAGCTTTTGAATTGACGAAGCAGAGTTAATTTGTTTTCCTGAAAAATGACCATTTTGGAGATACAAGGTTTTTGCCTGCCAGCGAGGACATTATACAGACTAAAGATGCAGTAGATTAAAATGTGTCAGGTATCATCAGGTGCCTTAGCTGTATTCATTGTGTTTCTATGATTCCGCAGCGGTAATTCCCTGGCCCGTCTGCCTCTCAGGCAGTTTGGGTGTGGTATTTTTCTGCTGAATTGATGGTTGTCCTCCAGGCTAACACTTTTAGGGCTACTAATGGCTTTTCTATTGCCTTATGTGCTCTCTCTCCATTCTGTTAGCTAAAGTCTGAGGCTGCCTCATCCCGACACCAGCTAATGCATTAACACACCCAGCCCTCTGTGACAGATGAGTCCACCTTTCTAATACATTCACAGTCACTGGCAGCACTTCCTCATAGAACCCTTACATACATTATAGTACAGTAGTAACCATTTGCTTAACTAATGTGTAAGATATCAAACAATGTACATAGCTATTTCAGTTTAATTAAGAAGCATAGGGCTGAATGAAAAAATGAAAAAATGCTCCTCTTCTGAACAATATGTATACTGCAATATCAATAATTAATATAGATAGATATTCTTATACCTATATTTAAGATATAAAGGTTGTACATTGGCACTAAAGTGCTTTGAGCTAAATGCTTGCGTCACTTGACACAATGACAATTGGTTACAGCAGATAAATACTCTTAATTAGTACTTTTAGCAGCAACAATTTGGAAATTGGTGTTTTACTAAATGAGCTGTCCAACTGTTTTCCAACGGTTTGATCCCCAACAGCTCCTGTCCATGGTTTGAAGTGTCTATAAATTGCTGCCAATGTGTGTGGGTGTGAGAAGAAAAAAGGTCAAATGACTGTAATATAATAGAGCGTCATCTTAGAGGGGGGAATCCATTTCAGACAGCTCTCTCAAGCTCTTCCCGGTACACTATTTACAACATCCTTAAATTATTTTTATAGAAGCTGAGCCTGTGCACAGACTCTTATGTAGCCTACTTATTGTTAGTGTGAGGAAGACATCTGCTTTGAATAGGAGCATGAGAGTGGCTGGGAAACAGCAGGTGTTCAAGAAGCACAGACACAATGTTCATTTAATAAACTTTAACATTATAAAGTTGGATTTCCAAATCCTTTTCACTGTATTTTTCATTCTTTGCCATCTCCCCCTCAACCAATTATTGAACTACTTTTCCAGCTATTTTTACATTCATATTAATGATGCGTAAAACTATTTTGCCTCTTGTTTTATTAATACTTACTGTATTTGAATGACTCAGGCAAAAGAAGAATTACTGTGTGTGTGTACCTTGTTTTAATTTGTCCTTGTTTTTTGTATTTTAATCTAGATCCCTTCCCCTGGTACTGTACCATTAGCTCTTGCTTTTTTAACAACCGGTCTGGTTCTTTTTTTCTTCTGCAACTCTGTTGTGCACGTTGACTCCTTGGCGTAATCTTTTAATGAGTGCTGCCTTTCAGCGCTGGATAAATTGGTTCTTATTAAAACTAGGCCATTTCTTTTGATACATTTCCCCCCTGTAGATAGATGACAATAGTTGCTCTCTCAAGCAGAAGAGTGGAGAGCTTGTGGAGCTAACTACTTCTTTCTAAATCTTGCGTCTTACTTTTGGCATACTCAACAACATTTTACTGGACATTGTTGTTCATTTTGTTATTACTATCATCTGCTGTTTTGATGGTGAGTTAAATGACATCAGATCAAATATCTTCCTCTCCCTAACCCCCCTCATCTCATCTCCTGCTTTTTTTTCTAAAGCACTCTTTTTATTTTTTATTTAACTTTTATGTAGCCAGTAAAGTCCCATTGAGATTAAAAACCTCTTTTTCAAGGGAGTCCTGGCCAAGAGGCAGCAACGAGTTACATGTTCACTCACAATACACTCACAACATATAGACAAAAATTAAAATGATAAAAAGCTGTTATCAAATAAAATCAGAAAAAAAAATTTTCAATTAAAATAATAAAAACAGTTCCAAGTAAATTAAAAATCATAAAAAACAACTACAAGTAAAAAAGGTGGTCTGAAATGCTCTCAGCTTAGATTTAAAAGTGTTCAAAGAAATCATTTCGGTTAATTTAAAATCTTTTTGTAGCCAGTTCCATGTGGTGGGAGCAGAATGGATGAAATACCTTTTTCCTAATTCTGTGCGTGCAAATGGAACTGACAGAAGCATCTGATTGTTTGAACGCAGATTGTGAGAAGCAACACTTTTCTGTGTGATTAAGTTACAAATATAGGAGGGAAGTAGCCCTAACATGGCCTTATAAATAAAAGCGCAACAGTGTCCCAGCCTTCTGGTGGACAAAGAGGGCCAACCCACTCGAGAATACAAGTCACAGTGATGGGTCAGGGCTCCACAATTAGTAATGAACCTCAGAGAAGCATGATAAACAGTGTCAATCTTACATAGACATTTAGCTGAGGCATTCAAATACATCAGGTCTCCATAATCTAAACTGGATAAAAATGTTGCAGTGACAAGCCGCTTTTTGACCTCAAAAGAAAAACAAAATTTGTTCCTGTAGAAGAAACCCAATTTGAGTTTCAGTTTCTTCACATGATTATCAATATGGGGTTTGAAGGAAAGGGAGTCATCAATCAACACACCAAGATATTTGTACATACGAACCACCTCTATGACATACTCACTCTAATTTCTTACCAACATGGAAACTTCCTCTAGCCCTTTGATATCTTACCTACATCTCTGTTTAGAGATGCATTTGGCTCTATTGTGCTTTTGTATACTCAACAACTCTGGTTGTATCTGTGCTATTGCAACATGTTGTCATTCATCCTCTTCTCCAAAAATCTCACGACCCTTCTCTCTAGCCCTATGCATAATTGCAGGCCTATCCCCAAATAGAACATACCTTTTGACAAGTTTCATTCTCCTTTCGGCCAGTTGCACTCAACCAAACACTTCACATCTTCTTATACTCAGTCCAGCCTTAAAGATAATGGATTGATTCACATTGTGAATAAGATGTATTCCACGTGGACATGAATGCACGTGTCTGGCAGCAGCCCTGTAGCTGCACACTTGCTTTGATGTTAGTTCGATCTGCCGTCAGATTCTTGCATGCCATACCGTATGTTAGCATTTCACACTCTAATTAGGCTAAATAATACCTCTATTGTGGAGAGCAATTATCAAATCTATGGATGGCCGCTAAATGAGGATTTAACACACACACTACTGAATGATATAGCAAAGGCATCACAATGGGTTTTCACTAAATGAGTGCCTCGCCCAGCAATCAAATTGATTATCCCAAAGTTATAAAGTGAATGTGAGTGCCCCGTTGTAAAGAATTCTGTAAACATTAACACAGTAGAAAGGCCTCAGGCAGGGTTGAAGTCACAATGGGGAGAGCTTGAGCTTTCAACAGCAAACCTCACACGCATGCACACACACACACACACACACACACACACACACACACACACACACACACACACACACACACACACACACACACACACACACACACACACACATACATGCACACACACACGCACACGCTCACACACCCACAAATACACAAACACACACCTCTCCTGCACACCAACGTCAATACCCATTTTGTCTTGGATTTGCTAAAGGGAACCTGTGATTGGACAGTAGAGACAGAGTAAAGTGAGAATAGTGTCCATTATATCCGTGAAGCCTGGCAGTTTTCCCCCTTTAGTCTCACAGCTTAATGTGAGGCAAATACGGCTCAGCACTTTGTGCCCATCCGCATTTACTGTATGAGATTATGGGTCTTGGAGGTATAGAAGTTCTCTCCAGACCATCAAAATTTAAAGCCACTTTGCATTGTTCAGTATGTCAGCACAAATTGTTGTGCCTGTCTGTCTGTCTGTCTGTCTGTCTGTCTGTCTGTCTGTCTGTCTGTCTGTCTGTCTGTCTGCCTGTTTGTCTTTCTGTCTGTCTGTCTGTCTGTCTGTCTGTCTGTCTTTGTTGATAAATTGTTATATATGGCTATATTCAAGTATGTTGAAAATGTACCATGACAATACCCACCCTTACATGCAAATAAACCTGCAGTTAGGGATGGGTGTGTTGTTATGCCTCATCACTCGACAAACTTTTGTTTTACTGAAAATAATTCTCAGCAAATGCACTATTTCCTCCTCTTTGTGTAACGCTGGCTTAAAACTATAGTGACTAGTATGTGATTTGGAATGTAGACTTAATATTTCTGAGCTTTATTAGGTTTCTGAGCTTTATGTCTTCCATAGTAACAAATGGCCTTGGTAGCTGGAGACACAGGCAGAGAACGGAAACACTTACACAACTTACACTTTGTTGGTGTTGGTCTTTTAATGGGATTTGTTGTAAATAAGAAAAATATACACATTTTTTTAGCTGTTCTTTTAAAAATGAAATGACACATTTTCCTGTTTTGTGCCTCTGTGTGTCTTGTGTCTTCAGGCCAACGATGCCTCAGGGAACACTTGGAACTGGCTGTACTTCATCCCCCTCATCATCATCGGCTCCTTCTTCATGCTCAACCTGGTCCTAGGTGTGCTGTCAGGGTGAGTACACAGTATGTGGCAGTCAGCTGTTTAACACATTTTCTTTTACATTTTTACAAAGATTTGTATCGATCTTCCATTGTCCTGTGATGGCTGTCTTTGTTTTAAGATAATAAAAAGAAATTAGAAACCTTTGCCTTTTTATCTTCCAATATTAATCTTTGCTCTCAGCCATAGTGACTCATAAAGCACTACAGCTAAATATTGCAAGTATTTTACATTTGCTCCCCTCTAAGGGAGCTAAAATTATTTATCACTCAAATTTACACATTTCCCATTAATTCAGGATGTTTCCTAGAAATGGGCATTAGCAGAATTTTTTCAAGACAAAGGGCAGTGAAAATATGATTGTTTTAAAAAAAAGTTGTCATGTGGCTCACTTTACCCCAGCTGTGGGGTAAACTGATCCACTTACTTTTTCCACTCTGAAACTACCATAACAACACATATTGTAACAGTAAGAATCCAGAAAGCTAGCCACACATTCCAGAACTAATGTCGGACTAGTAAAAGAATGATGGGGTTTGGTCAATTAAGCAAAGCAAATTTTCTAAACACTTGAAAGTAACTCTGAACAAAATCAAATACAACATATTATAATTCAAAAGGTTTTAATACGATTCAAATGAAAGATAGAACCAGTTAGATTAGAACACAGTCTGGGGGTCAGAACACAGGACCCTTAAGGCCAGGACACACCGGCCAGATAATCGCCGTCGTAGTGTCGGTAGGGGGTCGGGACACGAATCTGTTTGGTGTGTGCTGTGACGTCGGCCGACGTAGAGGTCGTCGGGCATGTTCAATCGGCGGCCGACCGTCTTTCATTTGGAGCAATTTGATTGGTGGAGGGCTAGCGAATCAGTGAAGCCCGGAAGTGAGGCGGGTAGCACAAACAGCTAACAACAGCTAGCCATCGTTTTAATGTGTTTGTTCGTTTCGTTTTGCGAGTACTCACATGCATCAACCCTTGTTGACTGCTCGACACCATGCTCGACACTCTCTGCTAAAAATTGTGCTCTTATGGTCCATAAATATAAATACGTATTTCTATCTATGTTTATGCTCTAGAGAGCTGTCCCATCATTTCCGGCTTTCGTATTTTTTCGGGCCACAATACAGATTAGCGCCGCCTGCTGTTGTGGAGACATTACGTCCCGCACAAGCGCAGAGCGTACGGAAAAATAAGCAGTCGTCTCGGTGTGTTTTGTGGCCGCGACGGGAAGACTGGAGCTTCCTGAAACGGCGACTCCAGTTTTTAGGTAGTCAGAAACGTGTCGGACTGGTGTGTCCTGGCCTTTAGAGCCAGCTAGTGTCTGGAGGCCAAAGCATAGGAAAATCAGAACCAGCGAGAACAGCCTAGGACTCAGAACACAGGAGAAGACCCAACTGGATTGTAACATCAGCCTGTCATACTCTACAACTAGGCCTACTCTACATTCCAGCCCTGAAGGTTACAGGGACAGATGATAAGGTGCTCTTTCCGTGTGGTTGCCCCAGGTCGTCTTCCTGGTGTATTTCCTTGGCATGATGGCTTTTCTACAATGTGTATGACATTCAAATAAAACATATGTTATGTAATATTACATTAAAATATGTTTAAGACTAAACTTAACTGTCCTCATTTGCCTCATTGTCCCCCACCACACAATTTGAGAAAGAGGCTCACTTTCCCCGCATTTCAGGCTAAACTTCAGTTATCCCCCACCACTACTTAAATTTTGATGAAAGAGATAATTCTCTTAGCATTTCAGGCTGAAACTTCAAGTTATAAGTAAATCACATGGTTTCATTTGTTGGTAGTTCATCAACACGTATGATAGAAGTTTTTCTACGTGAATACATTTGCTTTGGCACAACAGTTGATTAAGTTGACAGCAAGAAAATTTACTTTTACATGCAAAATACCTATTTTGGTGAAAAAACATGCTTACCACAGCACCATGAGGTCCTCTTTTTCAGGGCCATTGGGAAATGAGAGGGGCTTGAAAACATATATCTCACATGACCACAAATGTTTTCCGTTGCCTAGATACAGGGGGTGGCTCACATTACCCGATGCCTCAGATTCCCCCGTTCTCCCCTATATATAATATTATATTGCGCTTAAAACTTACATTATATGGAACATTACTTTGGCCAATCAATATCCCCAAAAATTATTAGCAATTATTTTTCCACTTGCACTACTACTACTAGTTCTACTCATTTATGTAATGCACATACATTTTAGTAGTCACTGGATCAATGCTTCCAAATTCAAGCCTCGTTTCCTGCTGATCAGGAGAAAGTAATCTATGCTATGCAGCACCAAAGATCTTATCCAATTGGAGGTAGCGTTTCCCACATTACCCCTATCATGTCGTACCTATCATAGGGACTGTGAAGCCCACTGAGGCAAATGTCTATTTGTGATATTGGGCTATACACATACAACTGATTTGATTTGATTTAAATTTAGGCGAGGATTTTGTTAAACTTTTGTCGATATATGTTTAAAAATAAAAATAAAAAATTATAACATTTTCATATTTTGCACCCGTTCACAAACCTTCTGTTGTTCATACAGAGAGAAACAGACTGAAGCTTCTGAAGGCAGGTATAGCCTTTGGCCTCCCCTGTGGTTATCTGTTTCCATGCTCTCTCCACAGCAGTTGTCAGATGGCTTTAAAGTAACGCAGCTGGTGGAAGGTCACAGGTGCTGTGTGGTAGGGACGTGTCATTGTTTAAAGGCCAGGATCTGAGCTTCAGGGGCAGACAGGAGAGCAGAGGCATGGGAGGTTCACAGGGGGAGGTCGGCCCCGTTTACTTAGGTTTCATCCCATCACTGTGGACTGGGCAGGCTAGCATAAGATGCTGGCTGTGATCAAAGTTAAACCCCCTCAACTGCCTAGTTTGAAACCTCCTCTGCAACCGGCAACACAAACAACTATGAGGGGACCTGCATCCGGACATTATGCAGACCTCTACGGCCAAAAAGAGAGAAAAAGACACACATTCAGAGAGAGAGAGAGAGAGAGAGAGAGAGAGAGAGAAAGCGAATAAGAGCCTTTTTTGATATGTATAGTCTGGGGTATTTAACTTTAATAGAGTCATCATCAGTGACTTTATTAGGCTGACTTCATCTAACACCGCAGCGCGCATTGTGCCAGCTGAAACTCCTCTAAAAGGGAAGAGAACATAGAGTCTGTCTCAGCTTAATATCATGACTTTTAAAGCACCAAATGACTCGCTTTAAGACATTGTGTTAGTTTAACATGAACAATTGTAAAATATAATTTTTATGATGCTGATGCAGAAAGTAACATAAGTCAACATGTTTGCCTGCACAGCCTGTCTGTGTGGTATTCTGGTGCCCAATATAGAACACAGTATGCACAGGTGGACATAGAGCAATTAACAGCTGGGAGGTTTATTAAATTCAGACACAAATGGAGATGTTGTTATTCAGTTAAAACATATAAAGAGCTCAGACCCCGCGCCACTCAGCTGCTGTGAATAACTATTTTAATTCACTCTCCAGCCAGTAGATGTGTTTAAATCGGGGTTGAGAAATGAATGCTTAATGTGGTTAAAGGAGGAGCGTGGCTAAATGGGTCTGCATAATGATTAATTCAAATTGGGGATTCTGACATTATCGCTCTTCCACAGCTGCTAAATCCCTGCGGCCATCTAAAAGCAGCAGGTCCACATGTCTTGAGACCACGTTGAAAAATCTCTCCAACCGAGAAATAATCATACAGTTACAGTATATTAAAATGAATAAGAGACGTTTAACCATTTCTAGGTCGGCAATCAAAGGCCCATGCACTGAAATTCTGGGGGGCAAGGCAAATAAAACAAAAAAAAAGAGGTTTGATTCCCCGCCTACCCGCCACATGTCGAAGCTTCCCTGGGCAAGACACTGAACCCCAAATTGCTCCCAATGGTTCAGAGAGCTCCTTGCATGGCAGCTACTGCCATCGGTGTATGAGTGTGTGGGTGAATGTGGCAAGAAATGTTAAGCGCTTTGGGGCTGAGAAAATCGGCTAAAAAGCGCTATATAGTCAAGTCGATTTACTAAGTTTCAATGATCACTGGAGAGGGCTGGGCATGCTTAGTTCTTCCTAAATTGACTATGCATATTTTGTGGGGAACTACTTTACCATTCCGTCTTATATTTGATAGAAATAGAAAATAAATACATTATAATTTTTATTTATTTATGATTTTTTCATTCAGGGCACTTTTTGAACCTTTGGACATGTGCACATGAGTGACTGGACAAAATTCTTTTTTACTGATTAATTCAAGTAAGAGATGTCGGGCAGTAAGAGAGCAGTGTGTGTAAGGAGAAAAGAAGGAGAGAGAGAAGGATAGTAGTGCAGTGTGGATCAAAGCCACAGTGAAACATGGTGGGGGGGTATTCCATTCTGAAGGGGCTTTTGCTGCCCAGGAGTTGGATAGCTGCACACATGCTCAATAGAAGAATCTTGACTAGTGCTCTCAGTCTGAGACCAGATCTGATTGAACCTGAAGCGGCATTCTGCCTGTACATGTGCAGGTTGCATCACAGTGAAAATAATTCAGGGTGTCATGTTTTAGTAATGCAATGCATTATGAAGCAAACGCTGCTGTGCCACATTTTAAGCTGTGATGTAAATGTTTGCAACGTGAAAGTTGCAGTTACAGTAAAATGCATGACATAATACGCGTTGGACTGAAGCCATCACATAAACTCTATATATATACACTGTAAGAGAACTCACACCACTTGCCCCTGGCTAGGGATTTGTATCTCTTGAGTGTTCAAAGCGTGCCGCTTCTATAGAACAGAACAGTTTTTATTGTCATTGTACATGTACCACAGAATTGGATGCAGTCTTATCAGTGCAAACATGAGAAAAGTGCAGTTAAAAACAGGTAAATAAATAAAAAAGTACAAAGAGACTCATAAAGTATTTTGTAGAGAACAAATAACCTTTAAAGAAATGTTAGACAAGACATTCACTGCCTGATTCCTCCCAATTGCATTCAAGCAATTATAGAACCGTCTTAATGAAGCTGTGTGTAAAAGTGCACAATGCTGCCTGTAACGGTCCCGCTTGGGTTATTAGCGCACGCAATCCAAACTTCTGGCCTAATCCATATGCATCATTTAATTAGTCTTAAAAATAGTTGTGAAATGTTTATATTCGTGCTCTCATGCTGGCATATTTATCCATGTGTGTGTGTGTGTGTGTGTGTGTGTGTGTGTGTGTGTGAAAGAATGCTACAACACTGTTAAATCTGCCTCAAAATCTCTCTGTGACACACACACACACACAAACACACACACACACACACACACACACACACACACACACACACACACACACACACACACACACACACACACACACACACACACACACACACAAACACACACCCACACACCCACACACATGCCCTGCACACACATTGTAGAGAAAAATTTGATTCAGACACACTGGCAGGAATAAATAAACAAAGTGTTTTACTTTGCTTTCCTTAGGATCCAGCTATCCTGTGTATCCTGCACTGTGCTGTATCACACACACACACACACACACACACACACACACACACACACACACACACACACACACACACACACACACACACACAAACAAACAGACAACCACCATGAGGAAGGCAGACAGACAGCCACTGCAATGCAGAGTAGAGCTTCCCCCTGTGCTGTGTGGCAGACCAATCAGTGAGCAGGTGGGAGTGGACTGGAGATCCCTCGCGTTACTATCTCAAAAGTGTGTCTTCCTCTCTCTCTTTCAGGCTTTCTTCATTGCTCTAATTGTCTCTCCACCACTGTTTTGTCGCTTGCCTTAGCTGCTTTGTCACAACACAGAAAGTGACTTGAAAGGGGACATTTATAACACCAGTCACACATATTGAGCTGTACAATGACCATTTATCACTGCCACACTAGTCCTGTTAGAAGTAGGGCCCGGACGATATGGATTTTTTTTTTGTGGGGAGGGGGGAGGGGGGAGTCGGATGCCGATATTATGGAGTAAAACAAAAATTGGTATATCGGAAGATTCAATTTAAATAAAATAATGAAATTTATATACAAAGAGAAAGACCTATTTTTGATCCCTATATATACTCTTAATATAGTTCACACACTTGTGACAAAGATATTAATTGAAGACACTACACCACGATTTTATATCTTTGGTCGGGAGCATGTCAAGTCATTCCGGGTCAAAAGGATTTACTCCCAGTGAAGTCACAATGGACAAAGGAAGGCCTGGTTCCATGTTGACAGGCACAAGCTTTCTGTGTAAGTGTGGGACCAACCTTCTACTTAAAGGTTCAACTGTTCCACTATGTGACAGGACACTGACTCTCCCTCACCTGCTGGAAGCCAGACTGCTGTATACCTGTCATCTGTGGAGTGCTCCAGGGTCTGTGTGTGTGTTGGCATGTCATATCCAATGAACCTTTATGTGTGTGTGTGTGTGTGTGTGTGTGTGTGTGTGTGTGTGTGTGTGTGTGTGTGTGTGTGTGTGTGTGTGTGTGTGTCGTTTCTACAGGGAGTTCGCCAAAGAAAGAGAACGAGTGGAGAAAAGGCAAGAATTCCTGAAGCTCCGCAGACAACAGCAAATAGAGAGAGAGTTAACAGGGTACCTGGAGTGGATCTGTAAAGCAGGTCAGATACACACACACGCACACACACACACACACACACACACACACACACACACACACACACACACACACTCCCACTACAAATATGTTCTTTGCCCATAATATCAGTTACCTTTTGGATAACAATTGATTTTTGACATAATATGAACTGATTATAATAATTCAGTGTTGGTATTTCATGTTGCAGAGGAGGTGATGCTGGCTGAGGAAGACAAGCACGCAGAGGAGAAATCTCTGGACGGAGCGTGGTACAAAAGGAAAAACACAACCAACTCTGGTGAGGGGGAATAACCACTTTCAGGATCCATTGTGAAGTGGAAAATCACCTGTCAATTGTAGGGCTTTATCTAATTGGCCAAAAATATTGACATGCAGAAAATGAAAGCATAGCACATAGAATAGGCTAGCATGTATTGCAGTTCAAGCAGTCTTTGCCATACATATTAGGGGTGTGAACGTTTGCAAAAATGTCTAAACGGTTACACGGCTGCAATTTTTTCGTGTGTACACGTTTAACTGTTTAATATGGGGCGGCTGTCGACGTCTTTTTTTTTTTTTACCGATGCTGTTGGAGTGACTGCGGTGACAAAGTCCGGGGGACAGTTAGACAGAGAGAGGGCAAGAGAGACCTTTGTTTCATAATTTAGCTTTTTGACTTAAAAGTGATCATAACTAGCCTAGCGATCATCTGTTTTTGGACTGAATTCCGCTGTCTGGGAGGTTGGGCTCACAAGCCGAACAGCTGATCGGACCAGCTGTTTGACACGGAGATGAAAACAAAAGTGAAACTGAAGGTGGAGCAGTTATATAGTTAGGCTAAATGAATAAATCTTGTAACCAAACACAATAATGTGTTGTTTTATCTGCTTTAGTAGCCTACAGTAGCACATGTCGACCCCACTCCTGGAAATAAAGTAATTTTCCAAAATTAAAAAATAAATAAAAAAAAAAATAAAAAAAAAGATTGATTTTTTCTAAACATTATGATTTACTAACCGGCTACACGTGTACACGTGCACACTCTAATACATATACCGCGGTATCAACCTTTCGTGATAATGGTATTTTTTCAATATATTGTGCAGCCCTATTAGACGCATAATCAGGTGTTCTCGAGTCCAGGCTACTGTGAATATGTACTAGAACAAAACCATAATACAAACTTTTATCTAAAAAGTTATGACCTACAACATAAGACAAAAAGGGGGCTTAAAGCGTTTGTTTTATAGCAGCTGATGGTCTTTTTCCACCTTTATTGTTGCTGACATATATATTTTTACATTTCCTGTTGTTTGAAGTTATCTGTTTGTGTGGATTATACCATATGGCTGAATGGGTAACTGGCATACTCCATACTGTTAGAATCCCCCACCATATTGGCAGCTTCCTAACTGAGTTATCACTACTATGAGGCTCATGCAGATCATTTCCTTTGGCAACACCCTCTGAGATGTGTGTGTGTGCGTGCGTGGGGTCTGGAGTTATTTTACTATCTTTATTCAAATGCGCGGTCTTTCGTTTTAAGCGCGTGTGTGTGTGTGTGTGAGCCTGCCTGCATGTTGTTGTGTGTGTGCCTGTGTGTGTCCTCTTATCAAGGCCATAGCTGCCTCTCACTTGCAGCCCCACCACGGTAACAGTCACAGTGATTATGGGTGGAAGGCTAACGAGATTAGAATGAAGTGCAGAGAGGGAGTCTCAACAGAGTTCAAAGGCAGCGTGGGGGTACAAGGGCCCTTCACGCAATTTCACACTTTCCTCTCCTCTGTACGTCTGATACACTTGCCTGAAGTTTTTAATTGCTATCGACAGCATAAATCGCCAACGGTTCGTACTACATTATAAAACAGCTAATATTTTTTTGGGGAAAAACACTATAGTTCAACACAGACACCGTATTTCTCACAACACAATACTCTAGACTATGCTTGGCTGGCTAACACAAGCTGCATTAATTGCCTTTCTTTGCCGGCAATATAATATATTTAGGAGTTGCAACTGATGATAATTTTCATTCAAATCTATCAATCATTTCAGATGTATGCTTTTGTCAGTCAAAAGTCTCAAATCTGAATAAAAAGAAAACCAGCAAATATCCTGTTGAAAAGCTGGAACCAGTGAATGTTTTTTTTTTGCAATTTTTTAAATACCAAAAGATACATTTTTTTGTTGATTTAACCTCAACATTAGGATGAAAAGCTCCATCAATGCATCCAGTTTCTATTACAATGTAGTCACGTTCCCTTTGAGAGACAAACATTAATCTTCTAATGAGTGCTTTATGGTCCACATACTGTACAGTATATAACTGTATCAGATGAGCGTTAAACCTTTTACCTTCATAATCATTTAGCTGGCCTTCTCCCCTAGCTGTTACACTGGTTTCACCTCTGTAAAGCCCCTTGTCTTGATATCTGATACAGTGTAGTTGAACAAGGAAGAATTCATTTAATATGAATAACTGAATAATGAATGTAGTGAATTGATCGGAGGTGAAAAGTGTAAGTGAGGGGATGTTTGACGTTCCAGTGAAAGGCAAAATGCCCATGAAAAATCTGAAATGGACCTCGAAATTAATTTGATGGAGGCTCCTAATGCCTCTGCAAAAATAGAAAATTATTTCTAGGGGATTTTAACTGTATTTACTGTATATCCATTTACAAGGACAGAGTCTAAAATGGAAAACTATTAGGCCTATGTGGTTACTTAACTCACAAAGTCAACAAAACTTGGTAAATAATTTTCTCGGGCATAGCATCGGTACTGGTCGACCATTCTATCCTTTAAACTTACATGGGAGTGTCATTAAAATTGTGGTATTATAAAAAGTCTTAGAAAGTCTGACATTAGATCCGGAAAGCCATGATCAAGGAAACAAGTTACAAACGTTTGATAAAATTGCCAAAATGCCGTATTTCAGAGGGGCAAAAAAATAAGCCCCATGGTAAAAATTGTTAATTTCCTACCCTTGAACTTTGATTACATTTAAAAATAAAAAAATTGACTGAAAAGCTGAAATGTAATGAAAGCCACTAACGTATTGAGTTTTATGAATCGTTTGCTTTATGGCTTGTGTGATTTTTATTTGTTTTTCTCCATATTGTACTTTCAGTGCTGAAACGGACCAAGAAGAGTAAGAATGACCTGATCAATGCAGAGGAGGGCGAGGACCACTTCACTGACATCTCCTCTGTTGGTGAGAAGGAGACCTGAGTTAACACAAGGGATGTTTGCAGTGACATTAAACACTTATATCAGCTCTCTAACTGAACAACAAAAAAGCCTAATTTTGTCATATCACTATGGACAAAAAGTGTGTACCCATTTACTTAGATTGAGCATACAATTCTTAGGAATGTTAGAACCCAGTATGGACATTACAGGCATCATACATGTGCATTGTATCCATCTGGTTCCTCAAGTAAATTAGAACAGGTGTTGGCACTGACAAGGACCTTTATATAAAGCATTACCAAATATCCGTTGTATAAGTATATAAAATATAAGTTAGAGAACAGGCTGTTTGTTTGTAAGAAGACTATTGGGGGGAGGGCACACAGACAGACAGATACAGTATGAGTAAGAAGTCTGGATTTAAATAGATCAGGAAATGATGAGCCCACCACTCTTCATAATAATGAAATTCTAATAGAGTCATTTTTCTCCTTCCCTTTGTGTCCAGTCCCTCTTGACATTTTGGCTTAATTGAAGATAGATAAGGTTTAATATAGTACTGGCTTAATGGGAGCTAGAGTGGGGCGGTGAAAACTCATAACATCAGGGCACTGATAACTAAAAGAGCCAAGGTCTTCACTTTGATGACATCACAGTTCAAGCTTGTAAGGATATTATGAAAAGGCTCCCTCATCCCTCATTTTGACCCCGGAGGTATAAACTTTCTGTCATTTCTTACAGGTGCTTTACTTTATCATTCCAATTCTTCTTCTTGACTTTGTCAATCATTATGTCCCCAATGACTTCATATACTTGTTTTAATGAGTGCTTTTTAAAAATACAAATGTATCGGGGTTAATTTCACCTCAGTCAAAATCGCCCAATTCTGCCTATGCATTTTAAATAGATGGAACTACTTATTGAGGTCATGTTGGCCATGGCCATGGGTAATAATTTAAAGTATCACACACCATCTGGGAGGTTAGGGGAACTTTGTCAGTCATTTTAAAGGAGACAGACACCAATCAGCAGAGTGCAATGTGTACTCCTCCTGTCTAATGAACTGAACATAGCACACACTACATGTCAACACCATTCATTTTACATTTTGTAAAAACGTGAAGTTTAAATTTGATTTACACTCATTAAGTATTTATATTGACAGGGGATCATACTGAAACCCAGGCCCCTCTGTAAAATAAGGCTCAGGTTAAAATCTACAACTTGACTTCAAACACAGTCTTTTATTTGTTTCGACCACCGACCGTTTTAGCCCGGGTGACTTTATCTGGTGTTTTGTATGTGTTGTTCCCACTGCCCCCCAAGGCTCACCGTTCGCCCGCGCCAGTGTCAAGAACCAGAACGATAACTCCTCTTACTTCAGGAGGAAAGAGAAGAGGATGCGCTTCACCATCCGCCGCCTGGTCAAGTCCCAGAGCTTCTACTGGACAGTGTTGTGTCTGGTGGGCCTCAACACGCTGTGTGTGGCCATAGTACACTACGACCAGCCCCACTGGCTCACCTATGCACTATGTGGGTACCAGTATACACAGTGAACGGTTGTAATGTAAACCAATGTACCAATAATTGGTCTCTAAAATACCAATTGTATTGTATTTCACCACTTATACATACATCACATGAACTAGTCCAAATAAAAAGTCATTATTCAACCACTGACATCTTGATCAATTCAAAACACTCTTGCATCGCTATACTTGTTCTGGTATGACCAGTAGCCTTGAATAAACAAAATGACTTAATAAGTATTATTAATCTGACATAGTCACATATAAATACAATACCCTCATCACCATCCATAATCTATTATTTGAAAGTGTTATCATATGCACCTGCTTCCTTTGTAACTGTTCCTCTAAAGCTGGTCATTATCTATTGTGCTTTAGGTTTAGGTAGGGTGAGGGTAAACTGCCAAAAAAACCACATACGAGCCAACATACACACACAAATGTGAGCAAACATACATGTCACACACTTATGTCATGGGAGAATACAGGAGTTATTTCCTCCCTATTTGCTGTTGGTTCAGCTGTACAGGCAGCAGTAGTCCTTGCTCTATTGAATTGTGGGAATCCCGGAGGCCAGTTTTGAAAGCTGCTGCAGTGATCTGTGTGTTTTCCTATTGTCCCTGGACAGACCTGGCTGAGTTTGTATTCCTGGGGCTCTTCCTGGCAGAGATGTCCATGAAAATGTACGGCCTGGGACCCCAGAACTACTTCCACTCCTCCTTCAACTGCTTTGACTTTGGGGTGAGTCGCCCCTTTTTGTCTGGGAGTTGATTAACTCCACAGTGTTTTGTATCTGCAGAATAATTCGGTAACACTTCACAATAAGGATACATTATGAACTGCAAGTTAAATGTAAAGGTTTCATAAGGTATTTGGAAGTGACAACTGTGGAGGCCTGCTGCAATTAATCTGGCTGTGTGCATCCAGGTTATCATTTGGAGTATCTTTGAGGTGATCTGGGCTGCCATCAAACCCGGAGCCTCGTTTGGGATCAGTGTCCTGCGGGCTCTCAGACTGCTGAGGATATTCAAAGTCACCAAGTGAGTCATCAACAAAAGTCTCTGTGCTTGGAACACTGGTTACTCATGTTTAAAAGCTGTAATCCATCATATATGAGTTACATTGTTTCTAGTGGCTAATAGCTTTGGCGCTTAGATGTAGTTGCCGGCGCGTCCCTTACACTTCATCTCCCAGGGTTCCTTTTAAAATCGAACAGGGTTGACGCACCCCTGCTGTGACTGACTCTGCACTGCATTGCCACTAGGGGTGTGCACATGTACACGTGTACATGTGTAGCCAGTTAGTAAATCATAACCGTTTAGGAAAAATCGTTTAGGAAACACGTTTTTTTTTTTTTTTTTTTTTTTTTTTTTTAAGTTTGGAAAATTACTTCATTTATTTCCAGGAGTGGGGTCGATATGTGCTACTGTAGGCTACTAAAGCAGATAACACAACACATTATTGTGTTTGGTTACAATATTTATTAATGTAACTATTTAACTGCTCCACCTTCAGTTTCACTTTTGTTTTCATCTCCGTCTCAAACAGCTGGTCCGATCAGCTGTTCGGCTCTCGAGCCCAAGGCCCCGACAGCGGCAGTCAGTCTTAACATTGCTAATCGCTAGGCTAGTTATGATAACTTCGAAGTCAAAAAGCAAAATTCTGAAATAAAGGCCTCTCTCCTCTCTCTGTCTATCTGTCTGCCGGTCTTTCTCGCTGCACACTGTCACTCCAACAGCATCGGCATATTAAACGGTTAAACGTGTACATGAAAATATTGCAGCCGTGTAACCGTTTAGACATTTTTGTAACCGTTCACACTCCTAATTGCCACAGACACTCATCGGATCACCATTGTTTTAACTCACTCTTTGATAGATAGAAACTTAACAGAACATTAACTAGATGAAAATCTAACGTGTGTGTGTGTGTGTGTGTGTGTGTGTGTGTGTGTGTGTGTGTGTGTGTGTGTGTGTGTGTGTAGGTACTGGAACTCTTTGAGGAACCTGGTGGTGTCCCTGCTCAACTCCATGAAGTCAATCATCAGTCTGTTGTTCCTCCTCTTCCTCTTCATCGTGGTCTTTGCTCTGCTGGGCATGCAGCTGTTTGGTGGACAGTGAGTACATACAGTAGTGTTCTCATGTGAACAACATCTATTGAGGAGATCAGTGGCTCCCATTGTGGGCTGTAGTGACCAAGGGGGGCCTTGAAGGAACCTGCACTTTTTCTTTGTTTGGTATTTTTGCTTTTATTAGACATTTTTTTTTTGGAAAGACAGAGATGAAATTAGCCTTGCTCCGCCCGCCCGCCTACTTCCGGCCAAATTTCATTTTCCCTTCAGTAGTCAGTCTGGGTGTACAGCGCATTTCCCAGTTTTACCGGAGAATCTACAATCGTCCAATCAGCAAACAGAGCATGTGGCTGAGAACGATGACGTTGAAGTCGCGCTCCAGTTTCAGTTGAATGCTGCGTTCCTTTATACTCGGAAGAAGGAGATTTCCGACTTGGTAGTTCCGAGTTCCGACCTGTCTGTGTTCCAGTGCATCTGCTCGCGAGTATGGACGCCTAAAACCTTTCTCGTCCAAATAACTAAACGTTAGGCTCTAGCAAGTTACCGTTGCCAGGTACCGGTAGATTCATAGACTACAATATGTAGTGAAGTCGGAAATTTCCGAGTTCCCTGTCCAACTGGAACGCACCGCCAGAAGCCGGCTCATGACACACGTGACGACCAAACGTGATGCGATTGGTTGGCTAATCCAGAGTGGCACTGGGCAGATCCAATAGTTTTAAACTTCGACAGACACCCGCCTCCAAGTGAATGAACGTTTGCCAATTACAGCACTTCCAGACCTTCTGTACAAATGAAATGAAGTACGATGGTCTGGTTGGACCAGGCTAAGATGAAATGGGGTAGAGAGGGGAATGACATGCAACGACCCGGCCCTGATTCTAACACGGGTCTGCTGCACTCCATCTCCATGGTTACATCATACAGAACCTCTTGTTTATAACCCCCTCCCTCCCCCCAAAGCATGATAGAAACCTTCACAGCAAAACCTTTGAATTTATTCATTTTGATAATAAAAACAGAAACATAATTGACTGAGAAAAAAAGGAAAAATGACTGCAAAAGAGTTTGAAAAAGAATAAATGATAAGTCATATTTTCTCATTTATTCTAGAAACATGTAGCAACATGACTCAGCCCTTGTCTGCTTAACAACATCTCTCACTAACAGAGGTATCTCTTCAACCTTTAAAACATAGCTTCATTAAACTGGTGGAGGAGGAAAGGAACTCCAAAGGGAATATGAAGAAATCAAAAAAGCTGTGTTTTAATGAGATCCCAGACTAAAGAAAAAAAAGCTCTCACAGATTTTTAGAAGGCACAAGACCAATTCTGCCGGCATTCCAACCTCCTCTCCATGTATCCCTCACACAGATGTAATTAGGTCCCAGTAGACTCATACAGAGATACAAAATGTCAGCATTAGCACAACTCATCCACTTTGAAGGGGAATAAAAACACTCTGGGGTCAGCCATAAGGTCACAAAGACGAGCCACTCTCAATGTAATAGAAATATTATTTATTTTTTGCCGGAATCATTTGCAGCAGCCTGACGTTATCTCACCTATGTGTTATCTCTGATCTTATTTTATAAGATATTTTAATGTTGCTCTGCTAAGGTTCTGTATGGTAAATGGACTTGACTTACATAGCGCTTTCTAGACGATTTTCTCAGCCCCAAAGCGCTTTACATATCTTACCACATTCACCCATTCATACACACACTCATACACCGATGGTAGAAGCTGCCATGCAAGGCGCTCTCTGAACCATCGGGAGCAATTTGGGGTTCAGTGTCTTGCTCAGGGACACTTCGACATGTGGCGGGGAGACGGGGGATCGAACCTCCGACCCTGTATGCCTGTATGCCTGTCTTATTATTGGAAATAGCTTCTGCTTTATTTTTCATTGTTAAAGCACTTTGTGATGGTGTCAAGAAAGGTGCTATATATGGGGACACTTGTGGTGTAGTGGTTAGAGCGCCCCCCCCCCCCCCCATAAAGGCTCAGTCCACGTTAGCAGTAGACTAGGGTTCGAATCTGGTCCGTGGTCGTTCTCTGCATGTCATTCCCCTCTCTGCCCCATTTCATCTCTGTCTCTCTAAAACGGTCTAATAAAGCATACAAATGCAAACAAAAAAAAGGAAAAAAATAAAAGTATAAATATATATATAAAAATAAATGTAACGTACAAAGGAAAATGCACTGCCCCTTTATCCAGTAAACACTTGAGTGTGGCTGTGTTGTGGCTTTGTAGCATGACCACGTGTGTGTGTGTGTGTGTGTGTGTGTGTGTGTGTGTGTGTGTGTGTGTGTGTGTGTGTGTGTGTGTGTGCGCCCCTGCAGGTTTAATTTTGAAGACGAAACACCGACAACCAACTTTGACACATTCCCAGCAGCCATTCTCACTGTCTTCCAGGTAAAAGGTCAACTTACATCATGTTTTTTTTCCCATGATGCTCTACTGTTAACACTGACAGCTGTAGCCATGACTGTTCAACTCCTATCACTGTCACACTTTGCAACTGTTAACATCTGTTTAAAAATGTCTGTTTACATTTTTATGTTCACGCTACACATATTTATAATGTTAACCACACCCCATCGCTTATACATATTTTCTTTAATTATATTTAACATTATTCTATTCCATGTACAGTATTCTTTTTCGTCTACATTTAATTTGACTTTATTTTACATTCTACTTTATATGGACGTCGATTTGGCTAAACAAGTGGGGGGGACAAAGAGGCATTCTGGAGTGCATTTTCAAAAGTGGGGGGGACAATGAGGAAACATCTTTTTTTCTCTTTAGTGCAGGTAATGAACGGTTCTGAAAGACGGCATACCCGCTCACTAATGAATAAAATGTATACAAAACACTGATGTCTGACACATTTGATGAAAAAAGCATTTTCAAAAAGCAGCAGACATATGAGCCACTAGCTGCTCCCCGTAGCCCAACCAAACATGACGTAAACAAAAGGAGCTTGGGAAGGTAGTTCCGACTGAGCAATCTGATTGGTCGAAGGCATTTTGACCGTGCTCAAATCGAGCCGAAGCACGGCTGGACTGTCGCACAACAATATTACTCCGCCTCGGTCTCCATGGCAACCTAGCTAGTAGCATAGCCATGATCAGCTTCAATTACTTCTTGCTAAACAACATTGTCAGTATCCATGTGCCGCGACACAAGCTGCTGTTAGTGTCCACTACATTTACAGTCATTAGTGGGCATAGAGGATGGTAATCCCTACAGTTTACACTTCACAACGGGACACTTAAAGCCACTCGCCGTTGTC